>CAUYLG010056380.1:0-51254 GCA_963573385.1 Cacajao melanocephalus | reverse complement strand
AAGGCCCAACACACCCAACAAAAAAAAAAAAAAAAAAAAAAAAAAAAAAAAAAAAAAAAAGATCCAGTAGCCCCCAAGATCACAGAGACCCCAGAGCACTTAGAAAGCAGAGAAGTCGTATTTAGGCGAAGAGCACCTACTCTAGAGGTTCCTTGGTTAGAATCTCAGTTCTGCTGCTTTGGTAATTTGGGGTAATGTGACCTCTCTGTGCCTCAATTTCTTTCTGTATGAAGTAGAGATAAAAATACAGTCTACATATAGTTCGTGTCCTTTGTAGGGACATGGATGAACCTGGAAACCCTCATTCTCAGCAAACTGACACATGAACAGAAAATCAAACACCACATGTTCTCACTCACAGGCGGGTGTTGAACAATGAGAACACATGGACACAGGGAAGGGAGCATCACACACTGGGGTCTGTAGGGGGGAAATAGGGGAACAACAGCGGGGGGTGGGATAACATAGGGAGAAATGCCAGATACGGGTGATGGGGAGGAAGGCAGCAAACCACATTGCCATGTAATACCTATGCAACAATCTTGCATGTTCTGCACATGTACCCCAGAACCTAAAATGTAATAAAAAAAAAAAGAGAGAAAAAAAATACAGTCTACATATAAGATTGAATAAGTTAACTTACACAAAGGGCTTAGAATATTACATGGTGGTTTTAAGCACTATTTTAAGTGTTTGCTACTATATTGTTACTCCTAAGAGGAATGCAGAAAAAAACAGCATGTGAATCCAAATCGATTGAAATTTACAACAAATGAAAATACATTTTAAGCTTAAAGTGACTGAATTTGCCTTGACGAGCATAAATTTTTCACCATAAAAAAAGCTAAGTTCAGTTTAATTACAGAAAAACAAACTTACATTTCTGTACGTTGCATCAACTGGGAGATAATTCTTCTCGGCTTCCCCCTATTTGTATACATCTTGGGAGTAGAGCCATGGCCTGCCTTTTGTCCAGATGATATTTTCAAGGATGTCTACATAGTAAAAGGCCCTAAAAAATAGATACAGCGTTTCCCTCCAAAGAAAACAAGGTATATTTGTTTTTGTACAGTAAAATGAAGGTAATAGCTCTTTTCGAGGCAAAGTCAGGCAGACTACCTATTATAAAAGGTTCAGGTTTCCTGAACTCAAGGTTCCTCTCCTGTAACACAACCCACTGTGAATGCAGGCATCATCTGTGTAGCCCTGTAGGAATCAGAGCTTAGGGAACTAGGACAATCACTGATACTCTGGCTACTGCTATTGTTGTGACTAATAAATGGTTCTTAGTCTCTGACCCAAGAGTCTCGTATTTTCTGCCAACACCCATGACACTGTGGCAGGATAACTTGTCAGCTTGCAAGTAGGGTTAAAAATCTTAGAACTTTCCCACCTTATTTAGTATATTATTAATAAGCTAAGTAAATCAAAATGTTTATATATCTTATTTCAATAGTTTTGGGAGAACAAGTAGTTTTGGGTTACATGGATAAGTTATTTAGTGGTCATGGATAAGTTATTTAGTGGTCATTTCTGAGATTTTAGTGCACCCATCACCCGAACTGTGTACACGATACCCAATATGTAGTCAAAGTACGTCATCTTATGACATATAATGTAATATAGTCATAAGAATACTAATTTTTCTACTTTTATAAGTTTTTCAGTGTTTTGTTTTGCTCTCAGGCCATTCAATATATATACTTATTTTATTCTTGACATACAATATGTCTTTTAAAAAAAGAAAAACACTTATCTATATTTAAGCAATAATTAAAAGTTTATGCTAGTGACCAGAGATGTCCAAATGTGGCACATTTTGAACACATCCACAGTCCAAGGATATATCATTACATAAGCTAAGGACACTGCAGAACACAGATTTTCAGAGTACAAATTCCAGTTCTCCATCTGCCATATTCAGATGAGGCAATGGAATTAGAATAAATTAATATTTCAAACCTACTTTCAAGAACACCATAAAGAAAGTAACAACAGTAAATGATGAATTCAAAACAATGGTAACATCCATTATTTTGTTCTCTCTGACTGAAAACACTCAGTTGGGTCACATTTTTAAGATTATTCAAAGAAAGAGAAAACAGATCCTCTGATGGTTCTTCTAAAATCATGCAATGAGATCACCAAAGCAAATACACGACGTATATTCACACCCCCACAAACACTGAAGAAGAAAGTCAGTGTTTTTCTCTAGTTCTCCCCAAGCCTGACCATTCTGGAATAACATGTTTCTGCCAATCTGCCCATTTGTGAATGACTTGTAGAAACTGACATCTAAATTAACTTGGTGGGGGTAATTAAGCTTAACCAGTCCTGGCTACTTTCTCAAATGTCATAATAAAAGGGTGAAATTATATACCAGACATAGTTGTTTTCCAAAGTGAGAAACATAAAAATTTAGGGAGATGAATTATCATGTTACGTCAGCAGTATTTTTACTGAGCAGACTCGTGAATGTGGTGTTGCTGAGACATTGCTCCTCACTCCCTGCTGTTGGGAGTTGCCGCTCCTCCCTACTTTATTCCTCCTCCACTTTCCTTACTCAGTCATTATCAAATACACTCATCTTGTTTAAATAACACGGTAGTTAACCTCCATTTGATGTTGGGAATGTGGGGCTGCTGAAATTACAACCAGAAGAATATGACAGAGTGTGAGAGAAACAGGCAGAGAGGAAAATAGAAAGAAATGTCACATTTAAGCCTCATAATAATCAAAAACTATATTAAATTCAAAGTATGACTCTTTTTAGAAGGAGGAAGCCAAGCTGACAGTAACTCTTTTCACCTGGTAAAACTGGAAATGTGGATAGCTCTTTATAGACTGATCATTTTTCTGGGATTTTAACATAGTTATATATTGATACAGCTCACTGCCCACCCACCAATACCTAATGTCCAACTAAGTAACTTTTCCACAATCATAGAAGTTGAAAGAAAATCCAGGAATGGGAATCTTAAGCAGGATGCATTTTGTACATTACCTGTGGAGTTTTCAAACCCACTTATATCCAAATTTTGTCTTTTAAAAGGTTTAGAGTGACACCAGTGGTACCCACTGAGAATCACTGATCGTGGTTATATTTGTTGGTTTGTTTGTAGTTGCCACAGAGGACATATACAAAAATTACCTTCGGATTGAGGATTATTAAAAGAATATACAGGATTGGCGCGGCGGCTCCAGCCTGTACTCCCAGCACTTTGGGAGGCCACGGTAGGGGGATCTCATGAGCCCAGGAGTTTGAGCCCAGCCTGAGCAACATGGCAAAACCCCATCTCTACAAAAAATAGCTGGGCATGGTGGCATGCGCCTGTAGTCCCAGCTACTCAGGAGGCTGGGAGAATCATGAGCCTGGGAGGTTGAGGCTGCAGTGAGCCCTGATTGAGGCACTGAACCCCAACCTGGGCAACAGAGTGAGACCTTGTCTCAAAAAAAAAAAAAAAAAAAAAAAGAGGAGAATATACAAGGAATTCCACCTATCACAATCTGTCTTAGTAGTAGAGCTTTGAAGACTGGGATACACAGTGGACTTCATGGAAAAACAGAACAATAGCTCAAAACGTTTGTGGAAGGAACCTGAACTCAATTGGCCCACTTCTTTTGTTTATGTAGAATTCATTTTTTCCAAGTGAAAGGGGGACCAGTATTCTGCCACTCAATAAGGAGCACTGTCGTGAGCCAGGAATTCACAGTAAACCGCCACTCTACAGGCCTCCCCGGTTTCTACCGCACAGGTGACTGGCTTTGGTTTGGATCCCATTAACTAGTTTAATTAATGCTGTTTTGATTACAAATGAACGTAAGTTATATCTAGTTCATACTAAAAGAGGTCTTTGTTGTCTGGCATCTCCCAATCTCAGTAAAGGTAGTGGTAAAGGCTTGGAGTTACCAGGAACTAGGACTCAGATGAAACAGGGTTGTCTAGGTTTCTCTTTACTGTGGTTCTCTGCATGAGAATTTTTTCTTCCATGCTGTACCCGTGACTACCAATATCTTACATTTGCCCAGTTCTATCACCAGAGGAAAGTATTGTCTCCCTGATGTTGTAAATAAGAAAACAAAATAAACAAAAAAAGCCTCAAGGAAAAATTCTTAGTGGCTTGGCTGGATCATGTGACCAAGGCACTGAGTGTGTCCAGGCCAATGAGACTTATGTGGCCAGAGTGAGGAGCAAAAAGTATTCCTTCAAAGAAGAAGTAAATGCGAAGCGAGTAAGGCAATAGCTCTCTACCACCCTGGGGGAAAGTTTTATTTAACTAAATACAATGTGGCAGTAGCTGTAGTATCTGTACAAGAAAGAGCCCCCTGGGCTACGTTACTTAATACGGCAGTGGTTGATGAGGCAGCTACCTGAGACTTATGGACTCATGGTGCACCCTGTTCACTTCTTAGTCCAAATTCCCTTCATTCTACAGATGGGGAGATAGAGCTGAGAGAAATATAAGGTAATCTACACACCTGAATCTTGCAAATAACAGTCATCAGTCCAGTTGCCCCCTATGCATATCGTAGGGTGAATGGGCACTCCTCCCAACGTAGACAAACAGGATTTAGGGAGGTATGAATTGAGGTGAAGTCTAACAACGGCAGCTAAGAACTGTCTCCAGAGGTTTCTGAGGTGAGCGCTACTTTACAAAGTGAAGTCCTCATGACATTTCAGTGTGTTTGAAGCAAACCTTTGAAGAGAAAAGCAGCCAGAACCCTAAATAGATGCCCCTCCAATTCCACCCTCCATCTCCATCCCACTTAATAATGCTAGGGCCAGCCCATTCTCTTCCTCCGTCTCTGAGGCCAGAGTGACTAGTTCAAGCACCCCGGCTGACTCCCTTTCTTTCAAACATTGAGGAGCTTATATATTTATCTAGAGTTTTAAATTTACAATCCTAGATGGGCACTCATCCTACCTCCTTTATATCTATGTACGTGAAATCAGTTTACTAGAACGTAACTTTGAATTGGAAAGATAGCTTTTCTGCTAATGTGTGGAAATGGAAACTCTGAGCTAAGTTTTTTCAATTCTGAAAAAATGAAAGTAACTTAATCTCTTCTGCGCAATAACGGATCAAATTCAGGGCAGGACTATCCCCAGTTCCATCTTCCTTCCTCCTCTGGGCCTCCAATTTCCAGGGCCGGGTTTTCATGCCACTCTGTGTCCCATCGGCCTCCGTGCAGGCATAGGTTGCCCTATACCTTATATATGGACTTAGATGTGAAATTCTCTCGACCTAGTATTCATTAAGCTCTGTTGCTTACATACAACCACAGGCCTCCTCCAGCCTGTTGGTCCTCTCAGCACTTTTAAGCCCCCATTGGGACTCGGGAGCTTTCACCCGCTTTCTCTGCACTGCTCTGTGCTCATAGTGACGCTGTCCTTGGGACTCCCTGCGTAAATCCCTTCCTTAGTCATTGTTACTGTCATGACAATACTGGCTGCTCCAGTACCAGATTGGCCTTGAGGATAATAACTTAGAGCTGAGGTATCAGGTCTGCAGCTCTCAGATTCTACCAAATGTATCTAGGGGGTCCCTTCGCGTGCGCTCTCTCTCTCTCTCTCTCTCTCTCTCTCATTTTCTCTTTTTCTCTCTCTCTCCTCTCTCTCTTTATCTATCTATCTCTCTCTCTCTCTCTCCATGCCCTCAGCTCTCCAAGTTTTGGTGTCTGCTCTCTCAAGCTACACATTTTGGGAATTCTAAACATTCTCTGTCTCAAGCACTTGCTCTTTTACATAAGAAACACTTTATTTTCCAGACTATGAACTCTCAATTATCTGGTCAATGTTGGAGGATGCTAACAGTGGATCAACTCATTATTTTTAGAAGTGACAAATAAGGTATATAAAGAATCTTGCCTTCTTCTATGATGTACACCACAATAACCAAATGGTAAGTAGATGGAGAAAACATGATCTTTATTTTAAAAATCCCAGCTTATAAATGAAGAAGAAATGTTAGAATTATAATATCACCAGTTTGCAACCTCTATAACAAAGGACATTAACAGCCACAAACACCAAAAAGAGAGAAAACCAGACAGTATGGTATGTGCCTGCTGGTGGAAAAACCCGCCGCTTCCTGTAATATATTATGACCAAAACTAACTGAATGAGTAAATGAATGAATCCAATCAATCTCTACAGTCAAGTTATGAAAATGCAAAGCATAGCGTAACACATATAGCTACTCCTCAAGGATATGATCAGAAAAACCTGGATGAGAAAACTACAGGACAAACGAATTTGTTTCTTCAACAAATAAACTGCAAAGAAAAAGAGAAATGGAGGGGAAACCTATAGAATAAAAGATATTTAAAAGACATGCTTGCTAATCTTACTGTTCAGGTCATGTTTGGATCCAGGATTAGAAAAAAAGGTGTAAAAAGGACATGATATTTACAAGAAAATGTTTGATTTGATGTTGATGATATGAAGGAATTGTTGCTGTGTTGGGGGTATTTGTATTTGCATTAAAGAGAAAGAGTCCTCGTCTTTTAGAGATGTGTACTAAAATACAATTGTCCCCTGATGTCCACGGAGAATTCATTCCAAGACGCCTACAGATACCAAAATCTACAAATGCTCAAGTTCCTGATATAAAATAGTATAGCATTTGCATATAACCTACACACATCCTCCTGTATACATTGAGTCATCTGTCGATTATTTATATCTAATACGATGTAAATGCTATGTGAATAGTTGTACTGTTTAGAGAATGACAAGAAAAAGATCTGCACACATTCAGTATAGATACAACCACCTTTAACCACAGAATCAATCTGTGGTTGGTCGAATCCACAGATGTGGAACTGAGGGATACGAAGGGCTGACTATATTTAAAGGTAAAACTACTTGATATCTGGGAGACGCTTCAAAATAGTTAAGGGCTAAATGCAATGTAGTATCTCGGATTGGATTCTAGAGAAGAGAAAGGATTTTAGTGGTAAAACTGGTGAAACAGGAAAAAGTCTAGATTTCATTAACAGTTTTACATTACTACTAATGTATTCATTCTGACAAATGTATCATGGTATTGTAAGATAGGGAGAAACAGGTAAAGAGTATGTGAAAATTGTGCTGTCTTTGCAACTTTTCCATAAATCTAAAATTATGCCAAAATATAAAATTTATTTTAAAAGCAATGAGAAGGGAGAAGTGGATGCAGGTGTGGATAAGACAGGATAAACCAGGGACCAATGGTTGTTGAAACTAGTTGGTGAGTACAGAGGTTTGCCATATAACTCCACCGATTCTTGAGTGAGCTGTAAATTCTCCATAATAAAGTCACGTAAGTTAAAAACATTATGATCTTTGCTATAGACCATTAAGAGCCTGCATAGACCTTTGGAAGCCAGGAATTTGACCCTTTGCTCTCTGTATCATTCCTGCCATCAAGGCAGTGGTGCTGAAACAGTAGGGCAAAGGGCAGCAGCAGAAAGAATTCGAAAACAGCAGAGTTAAATATCACCCAGCTACCTGACTTGCTTCTTTTCTTTTGTCGTTAGACCTCAAATTATTTCTTCTTCCTTTATATTTTAAAATCTTTTTTCACCTCTATTTTAGTGCATTTTAGATCTCTTCTAGCACCATGTGCCCATCTACGCATCACTTGGTGCAAGGTCCCCACTGCAATATCACAAACATCCAAATACTAGTGTATTAAGCAAGATAGAAGCATCTTTCCCTACACACAAAATAAGTCTGGAGGTCAGCAGGCCAGGACTGTCACAGCAGCTTCGCGGAGTTTTGGATGACTCAAGCTCCTGCCTGTCCTCTACTCTTAGATCCATACAATGGCACCTTGGTCACCACGCTGACGAGATAGATTCTAGAGCACGAGCCCTCACACCCACATTCCAGGCAGCAAGAAGGAACGGTCAATCCACTTCTCTTTAAGGAAATCTCCCAAAAGTATCACATATTTCTGCAAACCTTTCACTGACTAAAATATACCTAACACAGCCACTCCTGGCCGCAAAGTAGAAATATAGAAAATGGTCTTTTAATCGTATGTACTCTGGCTGTCCTCTACAAAAACAGAGTGCCATTACTGAAAAAGGAGAACGGAACGGATGTTGGGTAGAAAATTAGCAGCCTCTGCCATAATGAGTCGTGGGAAAAATCTGAACATGCAGTGACAGAGCAGTCCAACCGTGACTTATGCCCAAATTAATTATCCGGCTAGTGCAATCAGCAAAGATCTGGAAGTATCCGTCATCCACATGCACTGCTGGCTGGTTTATGTTGATTGGTTTGACTGAAAGTTAAAACTAGAAAACTGCCTGTTCATTCACCCTTCACAGCAAGATATCATCTATCTACATCAGAAGCCGATATATGTGCATTTATGTCTGTATCGTGTATAGTACTAGATATGCCTGCTGTGACTATAGTGTCCTTTAAACCTAAAATGGAATCATTATAGATTCCTCCTGGCAGCCCTCTTGAGTCTCTGGGAGACCTTCTGGCCTCCTGGCCAGTCTCCAGAGAGATTCCTGACTGTCTGCCCAGGAGGAGACACATTCTGGGCTCCCTGCCCACATTCTAACCTGCTGCTCACATGGGTAGAGAGCTATGTCTATTTGGGTCAGTCCTTCCGAGTGATTAGTCTGTTGCCTTTAGGTAAGTTCACTTGAATGTCCCACACATACCAACTGTGCACACCACATGTTTGAATGCCAGTTGCCCAGCAAAAGCAGTGGCAGCATACCTTCCAACAAGTTATGTTGGAAAAAGCATCTGAAATCTGAGACTGAGAATCAAGCTGGAGCTCTTTTTGGTCTTGGTGGTGAGAGTTTAGGAAATTCACTTAGGCTAAGACTTAGTTTCCTCATATGCCAAACGGAGATATTGCTATGGCCTCTACTTTCTTTTCAAGTGTATCGTGAAGCTCAGTTACAGTGAGATAGTGCATGTCACAGTGCCATGCTTTACACCAAAAAAAGGTTAGTATTGTTCTTAATCTAGTGAAAATGTAAGTCATTGAAAAAAGAAGAGAAAAACGAGAACAATAATGCAGCCCAAGCCCATTTCACCAGGGTCAACACAAAGAAATACAGGAACTAGTGCCAAATATGCAGGATATAAAGAATGAGACAAAAGGATCAATGAAATTGTATCTGCCCCAGAAACGACAGATTCCAAATGACTTGTGTCAGGGAATAACTTAAAACATTCTTCTAGCCACCATTTCCATTTATTATCAGCCACTCCTCCCATGGAACACCAGTTCCAAGAGGAAATCTATTGTCAAATACTCTGTTCTGCTCCAAGTGAAAATGTAAACTATGTTTTATTTCTTTTAACAAAGTCACCTTTAAAATTTAACTAGATTCCTATCTCAACAGCAAAGACCCAAAGCTCTCACATAAAATTTTCCAACTCAATACCACCAACGAGGGTCCACTTCCATTCATGAATATAAGCCTTTGAACACAAGCATGTAAGTAGTTACATAAATTTATTTAGGGAGATAGGTGGCTTCTGCAGGTGTAAATGTACATGTTTGTATAACTCTATATATTGGAGCCCGTAGAAGGTTTATAGATTTTTAGAGATATTAACAAAAAGAAATTTTAAATCCTTTTGTTTTTGTCAAAAGGAGGAGCTTTAGTTTATACAACATAAAATTAGAATTGCTTTTACTTGCTACCAGTTGAATATCAACATTTTTTCCAGAGTTAGATCCAAGGCTAAACTGCTGGGATTTGACATAACAAAACTGCTCTCCATATGTGAACCAAAAATCACCTGTTGGCCAGTTAAGACTTTTTATCTCCGCTGTAACTTTAGAGGGTGACTTCTGTCAAGAGCTAAGGAAGAATACAATTCATTATGACTGCAGAACTTAGAGGAGTCAAGATGCAGATTCACTGGCCATTTGTAAACTTTTCCTGTGACCCACAGCTAGAGCAAAGTATGTCTTCATTGCGAATATATTTTCCTGATAAGATTAAAAGTTTCTCACTCCTTAAATATCTGGAAATATCTGGAACTTCCCTTGCTTAGAAAACATGCACACACATAGAACAAAAGGAATTCATTCCAGATGTCCAAGAGGACTTGCGTGTCAGGCTCTCGTTTTAATGGTTGCAACGGAACATTTTGGCAGGTGGTCACAATGGTATTTTGTCCCTCTCAAATTTGTTGCCATCAAACCACACTGTAAAACTCACCTGTACATTTGTATAATTTTTGTCTAACAAAGGGAGGAAAAGAAGACATGATAATTAGCTGAATACTCACCAGATCACAAGGCTGAAACACAGGTACGGGTAAATTCTTCAGTAAGAGTTTTATCAATACTGACTGTGTTCCCAGAACTGTTCCACACTATGTGGAGGAAACAAAAGTAGAAAATACTGTCCTAAGTCTTGAGAACTTACAACGACTTACTAGTTAACAAGAATGAAAGTGCCCCTGTCTTCCCACAGTAACCTGCATAAAGCATCACTGCATATACTATTCGTTATAATGAACAGTTTGTATGATTGACGTCATCCACTGAGTCAGTCCCCAACAAGAAGCATGGTATATCTGTCATTGTAAACACAGAGCCCAACGCATATTTGATAAATGCTAACTCAGTGAACGAAGGAAACAACAATAGAACAAATCAAAGCAACGTGAGAGCCCCAGAGATTCAAAATGCAGTCAAACATGAGCCCCTTATGTTTCCGGGAATTATGAAGTGTTAATATTTTTATTCTGCTAATAAGGCATCCTTTCATATTCCTAAGAACCAAGTTGAATTCTTCTGCCTTCAATTGAACCATACAATGAGAAACAGCAGCTGCTATGCTAGAAAATATAACCTTTATTCTGGAAGTCCATTGTTAAAAAGCAGGTATTATATGACTGCAGAAGAAAAGAAGAAGAGATACTGAGAGTGATAAAGTTGATTTCATTGCTGTGTTTTGGTGACAGTGTATTCCCCAAGAAAAGGGAAAAGGCAGGCCTGCTGGGGGGGAAAAAAAAAAAAGCTCAAATTCAGATGAAGGTAGGAGATCCATTGTTTTAAGTAAATTAAGTCTAATTCTGTACAATAAGGGTTTCTCTCTTGTCACACATACAGAGGAAAGGCTATGTGAGGACATCTGCAAGCCAGGAAGAGCGTCCCCACTAGGACGGGACCTTCCTGACACTTTGATCATGTACTTCCAGCCTCCAGAACTGTGAAAAAACAAATTCTGTTGTTGAAAGTACCCACTCTATGGTATTTTGCTATGGCAGCCCAGGTTGACTAATGCAGGTAAAACACGCACATTAGCCTCATTAGCTTTCTCACTACTTTGCTCGCATTTATAACGGGCTTTTTTTATTATGCTGAAATTTGACATGGGAAAATACATGTCACTTAGTGGTACTGTTGTTTTGTGTTTCTTTAGGCGAAGGTCAGTCAAGCGCAGCCACAAGAGGAAACACAGGAGAGGCTCCAGGAAACAAAATGTGTGATGCTTGCAGGTCCTGGAGAGCCAGACAGTTACTGCATGCTGAGAGGGGGCATAAGGGAGGAGTGCCAAGGAATCGGGCTCAGCCAAGCAGTGGGGGGAGCCGACAGCCAGCGAGGACCTGTGGTCAGGTGCCTTCACTCGCAGTCAGGGTGGAATACACAAGAAAAGGGATTTCGCTGGTGCATTTCAATGTTACTAAGTCATAGTTGAGGAATGGCAGTGAAGGGAAACTTGTGATAGGGGCCAGCCTTATCACATTCGTGCACCCGGATACCTAGGCAAGGTGCTCACAGGTCAACATGAGGTAGCAGGAAACAAAATATGAAATTTAAAAATGTTTTCATTTCACTATACAGCTATAAAGACTCAGTAATTGTTCCTCTCAAAGTTTGTTTTCATAACATGCTCTTTTCACTGCATTTACCTTTAACGTCTTTAAAGAAAGGAGAAAACACCAGCTTTCAGCTTTAATCATAATCAGAAAGCTTGAGAACTTACAACGACTTGATAAAACATATAAATCCAGGCCGGGCATGGTGGCTCACGTCTATAATCCCAGCACTTTGAAAGGCCAAGGCAGGTGGATCCCCTGAGGTCACGAGTTCGACACCAGCCTGGCCAATATGGTGGAACCCCATCTCTACTAAAAATACAAAAATTAGCCAGGTATGGTGGCAGGAGCCGGTAATCCCAGCTACTCGGGAGGCTGAGGCAAGAGAATTGCTTGAAACTGGGAGGCAGAGGTTGCAGTGAGCCGAGATCACGCCACTGCACTGCAGCTTGGTCAACAGAATCAGACTGCATCAAAAAAGAAAAAAAATGTAAAGCCAAATTTTTCTCCCTTATCACTTTCAAAAGCACACAGGCTCACTTACCTGAGCTATTAAAAATTTATGCATTCAAGATCTCCTCGTTTTTCTGACCAAACTGATGCTCTGAAATTTTCCTCATTCTTATTGTGTCAAGGGATCCCAACATCACTCTCATGTTTAGTGATGTGCTGGGGTTCACAGGACTCAGCATATAGTCACAGCTATGATTTATTAGAGCAAAAGGAGGCAAGGCAAAATTAACAAAGGAAAAAGGAGCATTGGGTGAGGCCCACAGGAAACCAGGCACAAGCTTCCAAGGGTCTGCTCCCAATGGAGTCTCACAGAACGCACTAAATTCCTTCAGCAACGAGTTACGACAACACCTGTGAAATGCTGTCTACGAAGGAAGTTTATTAGAGACTCAGTACCCAAGGCTTTTGCTGGAGGCTGGTCACTTAGGCACTCTCTGCCTAGCACTTACCAAAATATCATACTCCAAGAAGAAAAGCAGGCGTTTGGCATAAGTGGATTGCACAGTTCAGGCACAGTGAGCCACTCATCAGTTAGGCAACTGTGGAAACCTTCCTGAAATTTAAGATCTCAGACGCCAGTCTGGCGTTAGCCTTACAAGCAGGACTTTCTAAAAAAGCTGTCTCAGGCCTGCCATGTTAACTTTTCTCTGCACACTCACGCAAAAATTTGCTGTCATTCAGAACTATTCAGGATCTTCACCCACTGTGACCTCTTTGTAGCCTTTAAAACTCTGACCATGTCCTCTTTCTGAAAACACCTTTCATGATTTTTATATCATACTATACCATGAAACTATTTCTTCCCTTTTGTGCCAGAAAAGGGGATTATGAGGTTAGTCCTATGGTTAGGGACGGATGGAGGGGGGTGACCCCAAACTGTAACTCTTCCTCCTTTCCCTCAGTAAATCTGAAATCAAATACAACCACACATCCCAAAAATGGAAACCCTTCAGAAGACCAATCCATCTGGTCTCTATTTGGAATCTGTATCCTCTCATCCCCACATCTTTACCCCTGACACTTGCAAAATATCGCCAACAGAGGCTAAAGGGACATTCGCCCCAACTCACTCTGGCTTCTTTAGAAGTCATGTACCACACTTCTAATCTTCATGTTTCTCACTTGGCCACAGGAACGGGGAAGAAGTTTTGCCACACTACGTTCTGTTCGTTCTATTGTTCCAGGATTTCACGTTCACCTATTTCCCATCCTCAAAGCAATCACGGCCTAATTGGCCTCTCTCCCTTCATCATTTCCATCCTACTAATACCAAACATATAGATACCCCTACCCACAGCTGTGACCTTTGATCACTCCACAACTGAAAATTGCCAGTGTTGCCTGCTGCCTATTTCCTAATGAACAGAATTTCCTAATGAATAACATTCTTGCCCTGGTATTAAGATCGTCCATGACTTAGCCACACTCTCTTTTTCTAGTCCCATCTTTCTCTACTGCTATCCCCATGTTCATTTCTGAGGTGAATAAGGAATCTATTTAGTAATGCTTCTCTAGATCATTTAGTCAAAATAGATCAATGGGCTGTTATTTTAAAATGTACCTTTTCTCTCCAGGCTATATTCATTGAGAATAGGATCAAGAACTCGTTTGTAGCCAGCCGGGCAAGGTGGCTTATGCCTGTAATCCCAGCATTTTGGGAGGCCGAGGCAGGTAGATCACAAGGTCAGGAGATCGAGATCATCCTGGCGAAAACAGTGAAAGCCCATCTCTACTAAAATTTTTTTTTAACCAATATGTTTATGCACTTATGGATAATTGCAGTATAATTTTGTTGTAAATGGCATTGCTTTCTGTTTACATATATATATATTACTGCATTTTAGGTTCTGAGGTACATGTAAAGAACATGCAGCATTGTTGCAGAGGTACATACATGGCAATGTGGTTTGCTGCCTCCACCACCATCACCTATATCTGGCATTTCTCCCCATGTTATCCCTCCCAAACTCCCTACCCCCCACTGTCCCTCCCCTAATCCCTCCCCCCACAGACCTCAGTGTATGATTCTCCCCTCCCTGTGTCCATGTGTTCTCTTTGTTCAACACCCGCCTATGAGTGAGAACATGTGATATTTGATTATCTGTTCTCGTGTCAGTTTGCTGAGAATGATGGTTTCCAAAAAATGGGCGTTGTGGCACACACCTGTAGTCCCAGCTACTCAGGAGGCTGAAGCAGGAGAATCGCTTGAACCTGGGAGGCGGAGGTTGCAGTGAACCGAGATTGTGCCACTGCACTCCAGCCTGGGTGACAGAGCGAGACTCTGTCTCAATAGATAGATAAATAAATAAATAAATAATAACTCATTTGTAACGATCAGGTAGAGCCAGGCTGTCTCTCACCTTGCCAGCACACTGGAATCACCTGAGGACCATTAAACAATGCCAACACCTGGACCCCATGCCTTGGTTTTCTGATTCAGTCAATCTAGGATGTGGCCTTTGGGGCATTGGGGTTTTTAGAAGCTCCCCAGGGTTTCTATAATGCACAACAGAGGCTGAGAAACTCTGACACAGGAAATCTGTCTTTGCCTATGTTTTGCCCAAAACGACTATGGGACCATTACAACAGAGTCCATGCGTGTTCTTTTCATACCTCTATTCCTCATCCAAAGCCAGCATCCTCCCCTCCATTCCCATTTCTCCTCTTTGACACCTAACCCCCAATGTCCCTTTCTTAAGAAGCCTTCCCTGATCACCAGTCTACAGCACTCTCACCGCCCCCTGAAATGTAGGACCATCTTGCTCATGCCCCTCCCCTTCTGATGCTGCCCATCTGTCTCACCTCTCACATTATTCTTGCATTCCTGTAGCCCTTCTTTCCTTGGGTGCCTTTCCAAGCACCTTTCTCATAGCTGATTTAGAATAAAATGTTGTGTTGTGATGTTAAATGAAAATCTGAAAAATCAAAACCTGATTTTTAATTTTTACAACGGTTGTGTAATGCTTTTAATGAGAGATTCACCCAGCAAGTCAGGCAGACATATTCTGATCTTCCCAAGTCATGAACTGTTTCGCAAGCAAACACTCACCGCTAATCATTTTAAGATCTGAATCAACTCTGGGCATATTTGCTTTACTTCTCACTGACAACTACGCACGTTTCAGGCTTAAGCTACCAAATCCAAAGTTGTATATTGAAGATTCAAAACAAAAGAAAACCAAAACAGTCCCTTTTGCCATACTGTCTCCTGCTATAAATTAGGCTGGGTTTGCATCCAAATGTTAGGCGAGAACAAGGGGATGAGAACTGACATGCATCATTGGTTGCAGTAGGTTGGTTTTCTTTTCTTGATTGCTTCAGGGCTGACAGCTCACCTGCATTTTAAAACAGGCACCTGCTAATTCAACTTTCCAACCTTTAATCTCACCCTTTCACCCACGGCATTTTAATTACCCTGCAATTAATACACTCCTAGTTTTACCCACACAGAAGCGTGGGATGGGAGAAGGCTGAGGAGAGAGGCTGGCTTGATGGTAATTTATAGTCCAGATACCCCTCTTTTTTTGTCCCTGGGTGAAAGTCTCTAATCTTGATTCATTCTAATAACAGGCCTGAAAACACTCTCATCACCAACCCCAACACACACACACAGACACACACAGACAAATGCACACACAAATGCTAATAAACAAGACATCATCTCCTTGAACAGAATCATCAGTTCTCACTTCAACTAAAAATCTGTGCCTCTGACCCATTCTCCCTCAACCTCACTGCCTGAACCTAGGAACCCCATCTCTAAGTGGGAGGAGAAGGGAAGGTCAATTGGCAACCTGACAAAGTGATGAAGAGAGCAAAGGTTCTGAAGAAGTTGGGAGAGGGAGAAAAGGGGAAAAAAATGAATAAACAGACTTTTCTTTGCCCTATGGATACCCACAACAAGCCCTGGAGTAACTTTAAATTCACCATACAGGAAGACTCAAGGCCCCGGCTGGCCCCAGCTTTATTGGTATTCCCCACTAAAGGAAGGTCAGTATGCCAAATGTAAACTCTCTGCAAATGAAAATTAAGCTCGGGGTCATGGGAGGAGTCGGGGAATGGAGCAGCGCTTCTACCCACCCGCCTTGTTTCTGTAGAAGCTGGCCTTTGGCTGTGGCTGGCACCTGCTGCTATTTATTAGCAGTCCTCTGGGCAAGTATTCACCTGGGCAGACACAGTGCCAACTGGACTCTGGCCATCCAGCTCAGGCTGTCTGCTGGGGCCGTGGCCTTCCTTCAATCCTGCACACATGAGGACACGGGCTTTGAAGAGAGACTTCATCGGTCTTGACAAAACTTGTTTCTGTGCAACCTGAGAACTACTGATCTTCTTGAGTAGCCATTGCAGCATTCTACAGGGCATCTTTTGTCCCTTCAACTCTGCTAGTACAGTCTTATCCTAATGCTGGCTTTGAATTGCAAAGAATTAAAATGCCAATCTTCTGTCCTTATGCCTTATTAATGTATTGACCACCAACCATTTGTCATGTCGCTTACCTCTTATTTCAATGAACACTCACAGCAAATCTCTGGTATTGGTCTCTTTTCTCATTTTACAGAAAAGGACACTGAGGCACAATGTCTCACCCAACTGGAGGCACAAGTTCTCTCAATTTTCTACAATGCCACACAATTTCACACCTGGTGCTGAGTCTACTCAGTGCTTGAAGTGGCATGTCTGATGTGTTATTTCCATGGAGAAAATAAGGAGGTGGGTGATTTATCCACAGGAGCCACCCCTCTTTGTGACAACTGGCAAAATGAGAACAAGCTATGTTTATTGCTTCCTAGAAATTAAAGGGACAACATCGTTCCAAACCACAATTCTTGTCTAAGAGTGATTAGGATACACCCTGAGCTCTAGTGGTTTGCGGTTAAAACTCGCCCTACAGACCAACACTTCACTACCTCTGCAGAGACCATGAATATGGCCTTGAGCTTCCTTCTTAATTCATCCCAGACTGCCTAATAACATGATAATATACACATTTTTAATTGATTCACTTAGCTATCCTTATATTTCATAATTTAAATTTTATAGAGCTTTTTCTTTTGAAAAGCATCTTCACATGTCTCCTGAATATTAATTTTCTGATTCTGAGTCCCATTTTACAGATGAGGCCACAAATTCTGCCTCAGGATTCAAGCTCCTTCACTCTCCCATGTTATTTCTGCTCTTCAAAAACAAGGATAAAGAAAATGCTCATGAGGTTGTGTTTATGGTTGAATTCTGTCCTCCAGGAAGACACGTTGAAGTCCTAACACCTAGTACAAGTGAATGTGACCTGATTTGGAAATAGGGTCTTTGCAGAGTTAATGCAATGTAAGTTAAAATGAGGTCATCATGGAGTAGGATGAGCCTTAACCCAGTATGACTGGTGTCTTTATAAGAAGAGGGGAGAAGACATAGAGACAGACACACATAGAGGAGAGCAGCCCGAGACGATGGAGGCAGAGATTAGAGTGACACATCTAGATGGCATGAACACCAAGGATTGACTGCCAGTAACCACCAAAGCTAGGGGAAAGGGATGGAAGAGATCCTCCCCTCAATCCCTGAGAGATTCTGGCCCTGCTGACAGCCTGACTTTAGGCTTGTGGCACCCAGAACCGTAAGATAATAAAGTTCTGTTTTATTAAGTCAGTCTGGGGGACTTTGTTAGAACAGTACTTGGAAACTAACACAGGGAGCATCTTAGTACAGCCATTACAGAGCCGGGCCAACGGAAGGGATTGGGGCGGCAATATTTCCCAGGTTCAGTCTGTTCTGATTTTTTAAAACTACATACCACGAGTTGCTGAACTCTCTGCAAATAAAGTTTCTTAAACTTCTTTTGAGTTCCTCAGTGTGATGGGAAAATTTTTATCCTAATCGTTCTTTTCCCAAGAAAGTGAAACACACAGCAAGCCTCTGCTAACCCCCATTCTCCAGCCCTATGCTGCCTGCTAGAGCCTCCTTGCATCTGACATATTTCCAGATATTGCCCTCAACAGTGCTTTTCAAACTTTATTAAGTATTAGCAACCCTAATATTGGAGAACTTTGAAAATCCCAGTGCCCAGGTCATACCTCCAGACCAATTCTATGTGAATCTCTGCGCCTGAGCGGGTGAGCCATACATGTCTATTTTTGGAGGCTTTCCAAGTGATTTCAGTGATTTTCCAGTTAAGTCAAATGTCCTACAAATTCCTCTTGGGGTTTTATTTCATCAGAGAATAAGCTTAAGTAAATCCCTGCCTGATTATAAGCATCTAGAGCAGGGGTCGGCATCCAGCTCACAGCCTGTCTGATAAATAAGGTTCCACTGGAAAACAGTCATGCTCACTGATGTACATATTGCTTTCTGGTTACAATGACAGAGTTGAATATTACAGAAGAGATCATATAGCCCACAAAGCCACACATGTTTACTATCTGTCCCTTTAAGAAGCTGACGAAAGACTGAAATTTCTCTTTTCCTCCCACAGTAAAGATCCAGTAAAGAGCTTTGCACTTAGTAGGAACTCAAATGAATTAAATTGATGTCGAGTGAACTGAAATGAACTGAATTAAATTAAATCTTCTTCCACACATTATCGGAAAAGAATCCAAGGTGTTATGCTTCCCAGGAGTATTTGCATTTTAATAAGTAACTCAGAAAGCCCCCAAAGCCTTTATTTGAAGACAGAAAGGAATACTTAATTGCTGAAATTGCAAGCACCTGTAATTATGAATGTGCCGTTCTATTAGATTGAGAAATCTCTTTCATAACCCCTCAAATTGCAGCAGGGAGGCTGCTGCCCAGCTTACCTGAATACAAACCTACCCTACTGAAATGCACTCATTGGAGGACTTGATAGTTCTATTTTTAAAAAACTCAAATTTTTATTTGTTTTGCTTGTACTTACTTTTGTCAGTCCAACAAGCTCTCCCTGTGGGAAAACTCATATTGCTTTTCTTAAAAGATGTCACTACTTCCTATCTCTAATTGCTAGACATTTTTTCCCATGGGGAGTTTTGGCTTTTTTATCATGAACAGGTATGTCAGCATAAGTACGCTGGCAAATGTATTTATTTAATTTTGCTATAGTCTGTGAGTGATGAGAAACTGCTCTGAATTAAATTTTCTCAATGCCAAATCAGCTTAACCAGAGAATTTGTCAGCCAACTACATTGATGCAAAAAGTTTTTAAAATCCTCATAACAGCCGGGCGCATGCCTGTAGTCCCAGCTACTCTGGAGGCTGAGGTGGGAGGATCGTTTGAGCCCAGGAGTTCTGGGCTGTAGTGTGCTATCCAGATCGGGTGTCCGCACTAAGTTCAGCATCAATATGGTGACCTCCCAAGAGCGGGGGACCACCAGGTTGCCTAAGGGAGGGTGAACTGGCCCAGGTTGTAAATGAAGCAGGTCAAAACTCCTGTGCTGATCAGTAGTGGGATTGTGGCTGTGAATAGCCACTGCACTCCAGCCTGGGCAACATAGAGAGACCCCGTCTCTACAAAAAAAGAAAGCAAAAAGTAAAAAGAGAAATGAAAAAAAATTTTAGTAAAAAATTTTTTTTTTTAATCCTCATAACCTGAGAAGTTCTTAAATTTTAAGTAATTGGTGCAGATGCTTGTAAATAACAAGTGCAACTTTTGCAGCTTTCCAGGGGAAAGGTTTTGGAAGGGTGACTTCCAAAACAGCCAGGAGAGAGAGGACTCTAACCAGAGTCAGACAGATCAAGATTGGAATTCAGACTCTTACTATTCACTATCCACCAAACTTGAACAACTTACTGAACTTCTCTCAACATGAGTCTCCTCAAGGGTAAATGGGAGATAATAAAAGAATTGTAAGGAATAATGACAAGTAAAGAACTTAGCACAGTGCCCAGCACATAAGTATTAAATGTGATGTCACTGTTACAGGAACTTACATCTTTGGAACAGATGACTCTAGAGACTTCTAACTCATATTTTCATAAAATGAAGACACGTGATATGCCATTTTATAATTGCTGCATCAGATCTGTGTGTGTTTACTTTATAAACACAATAGTCTTACAACATCTAACAAGCAAAATATTACACCATTTCATGACTTCAACACAATAGCGGAATCTCCCTGTCTTCACATCCTTCCTCTTTAAAAAATCATTCTAGCCACTGATTTCTTGTATCTTTCTCCTGCTCAGAAGGTTTTAATGTCTCCTTCTTCTCACATAACACACATAAACTCTTCTGCTTGTATTCAAGAACCATGATAATCCTGCTCCCCAGGAACCAAGCCTACTAAGTCCCACACAGGTAATTTTTCTCTTATTCTGATTTCTCTGTTTCACAAACATGTCATGATAATCCTCTCCTCTGTAGTCTCAATTATGAACTTCTGCCTTTACTCGCTCTTCCCTCTATCTTCTCAAATCATGCCTATCTTTTAAGATTCAGCTTCAGTGCTGCATCTCTCCTAATAAGGATTCCTTCAGGCCTTGTGAATTTCCCTTGTATTTCTAAATTTGATAGCAATTGCAGTCTGTGTCATAAATTTAACATTTATTAAACATAAAATTTATTAAACATAAATTTAACATTTAATTAAACCCCTTCATTCTTTATCGATGCTTTACGTATCCTAGTTGTAACTGCTTACCCTAACTATGTAATTTTTGAAGCAGGAAATATCTCTTAAGATTCTTTAAATCATGTTTCTAAACCATGTACACCCTGTGGTTGCAGGGATGTCAAATCTGGTATTAGACACCTAAGTTCAAACCCCACACTCTGGGACCTTGGGTAGGTTTCTTAACCTCTCTAGTCCAAAGTTTCTTCAATTATAAATGTAAATATTGTTATAGAGATTTAATAATATAGTAACTACAGTCTGGCACATAGAAGCCACTCAGTAAACGTTAGTTTTTATTTTGTTTGATTGAATGAATGGTACCTACAAAATCTAGTGATTTTTGCCTGTGTCTCACAAAATGTGTCTTACCTTGGTGTTCCCCAGAAAGCAGAGCTTGAGGCAAATCTTGAGGAAGGGTTGGTCATGAAGGCCAGCAGGGGCAAAACCCGGGGCCAAAGACTTCAGGAAAAATTAAAGCCAAGAAGCCAGATAAACTATCAGATAACTGAACTACTTTATCATTCATTTCTCCCCATATATTTGTTTTGGATTTTTTCCAAAGGTTTTGTAGAAATCTTATGGCCTTATTATTTTGTATATTCCCTTCCCCATGAATGCTGATGGGAATGTATATTTTCTTTTTTCATAAATAACTTCTTTTTAATTATAATAGCAATAAACGTTCAAGGTAGAGAAATTAGAAAATAGGGATAAATGGATAAGAAAACAAAAACACTTTAAAGCCAGGCATGGTGGCACACACCTATAGTCCCAGATGCTCAGGAGGCTGAGGTGGGAGGGTTGCCTGAGCCCAGGAATTCAAGTCCAGCCTGAGCAATTTTGGGTATTCCTTTAATAAAAGGATACTTTAGGCAAGGCTTACGTCTATAATCCTTAGGAAGCTAAGGCGGGTGGATCACTTGAGGCCAAGAGTTCGAGACAAACCTGGCCAACGTGGCAAAACGCCGTCTCTACTAAAAATACAAAAATTAGCAGAATGTGGTGGTGCACACCTGTTATCCCAGCTATTCGGGAGGCTGTGCCATGAGATTGCTTGAACCGGGGAACCAGAGGTTGCAGTGAGCCAAGACAACGCCACTGCAATCCAGCCTGGGTGATGGAGTGAGACCCTGTCTCAAAAATTAAAATCAAAAATATACTTCAAAATCTTCAAAATCTCTTCATTACGGTGTTTTTTTCTTATCTGGATTTTTTTTTAACAATGTACTTTGGAGATCGCTTCTTGTTAATAAACAACCGTCTAGAATCTCATTTCTAATGGCTTTACAATTATTTCACTTTCTGCTGGAACCATAATTTGTTTCATCAATCCCATATGACTGGACATTTATATTGTTTAAATTTTTACAATTTTTAACACCAAAGTAAAAAAGTAAATATCCCTAATGATAATGAATTTCTAAGAGAGAAATTGCTGACTTAAGTGTTTGTACTCTTTTAATGCTTTAGGTACATGTTATCAACTTCTCCAAAAAAGCTGTACTGATTTAAACTTTGCCAGCCGTGCTCAAGATTTAGATATGCATTTCCCGATCTGCAGACTCTACTTAATGGCTCTGACCTCAGCTGGGGTCATGCTGAACATGTTGAAATTGACCACGCCTGGTTCCAGTCAATTAGCACTCCATCTTATCACCAAATAGGGTTATGAGGGTTCTTCAATAGCATTAGCTCCTCAGAGTCCTGGAGCTACCCTTCCTTTTGCTTTCATCTCTACCTGAGAAACTCATCGACCTTATCATCACACTCAATATCATACAGCAAATTCATCTTGGCTTGAATACTTTGGAAGTCAACACTAGTTATAACAAATGACTTTATTCCAGGCCTTGTTGGGACCTTTGTGCTCTGTTGAGAGCAATTCCCACATATGCAATCCTGAGTAACCTGTCTGCCAACCTTAAAGCACTAAACCACAATTTTCTATGTTGCATAATCCTTTCATCTCTGGGAAACATATTCCTCTGCCCAGCTAGGCTCTTGGTGTGCATAAAACAATAATAAGCGTTTACACTGGGTGTTCAGTCTTCAAAGTATTTGTGAACATTAACTAATTAATTTTCACAACACTTTTGTAAGATTATTAAGTGCTACTCCTCCCCTGAAATAAAAACAGCATAAACCATTGCAACATTTCACACATCACAAAAAGCCCGGAACCTAATAGTCTGGGAAGAGAAGATTGTTGATTACCAGCTCAATCATGGGAGAAGGGAGCTGAGCAGGCCAGCAATTTCTCTAGTGTCACAAAAAGCAGCAAGACAGCATTTAGATTTTACTTTACTCATGCCCATTGCTACGCTTAGACCAAAAAGCAGTTCAACCACAGTAATTCTGTCAAACTTCTACACAAGAGTTAAGGATCCCTGACAAATTCAAGGTCACCTACATGCAACCAAATAATGTGAAGGTAAGGTATAAAGAAAAAGTCATAAATATTCAAATTAATGATATCAAGGAAGAAAATGTATCTCAGAAAACAGGCACACAGGGCATTGAATTTAAAGGTTAGTCATTAATGAGGAAATTCAAAATATAAATGCAAATGACAAGTGACTATGCAATGAATTATAAGAGGACTATCCCACAAATTCTTATTTTGGTGTGTATCTTTACTAGCTATAACAAATAATGTTGACATTAAAAACTACAAAATTCCAGAAAGTAGGTAAAAACACAGCTTTTATGAATCTTAGAAAAAATATTAACTTGCTTTATACATCTGGAACCCAGAGATTACCTTTGAACTTTGTGCTTTGAATAGGTAATAAAATAGAATTCTAAGTTTTAAAAATTTCCATCATCAGCTAAATCATTAACTTCATTGTACTCCAGACTCTAAGAAGATAGACGTCACTTGCTGCCACTTTTCTACTTTATATGGACAGCAATTATAACGGGCACTGTGGCGAAACTGTGCAAGACTCCTGGAAATCAGAATAATAATGACAGTAATAATAATATAATGCCCCATGGTGTTTGCAAATATTATTCTTGATAATATTGCCTGTTAGTGCTAGATACTGTATGCAGAGCCTACCATATAGTATGAAAGAGTGTGGACTTCGGCAACAGAGCCCTGACTTTGAATTGCAAAACTTACTGCCACATGTTACCTGTCTATTGTTGAGCACGTTATATATATTCTCTGATCCCCAAGTCCCTCATCTGTATAATGAGGGTAATGACGCAGTATTGCTCAGAACTGTTGATTGCAAGTGACCTTTCCTTGGCTCCATATTCCTTTCTAATGACTGCCCTGTTTTCTCTGCTCCTTTGAAAGAATTGTCCACACTCTGTCTCTAAGTCCTGATTTCTCCACCTCTCTTCAGCCCACCACTAGTAAGCTCCTGTTTCTACCACCACTCCATTGTAATTGTCTTTTCAAGGTCAACTTAGAAAACCAGTATTTATTTCCGTCCTCACCTTGCTAGACTGTCAGTAGCTCGTCCGCAGTGGACATGGCTGAGCACATTATCTCCTTGTGAAATACTTTCTTTTCTTAACTCCCTTAATATCACAATTGCCTAGATTTTATATCACCTGAATAATGATGACTTCTATCCCTTCCTCTGACTCCTCTTTTCCTGCCTGATTCTAAATGATGGCATATTGAAGGGCTCTGTCCTTATCCCTATTCTATACCTATCCCTGCTTCTTGAGAGATTCCATCCTATTTCATGGCTTCAGATAGAATATACCTTCACATCTCCAGCCCAGATCACTCTTCTAAGCTCCATATTGGCAAATCCAATCTCTACTCAAAATCTGCTGTTTTATAAATAAGAGACAGTTCAAATTTAGCCCATCCAATATTAAAATGGTAACATCCATCCACTCATCCCATCCTCAGTACTGCCAACCTTTTCTTCGACAGATCTTCTCCATCTCTTTTAGTGGCACCACCATTCATCCAGCTGCTTATACTCACTCTTCATCTCTCCCACCCTCCACTCATATATCCAATCCATCAGGGTGTCCTGCTTGCTCTGCCTGAGAATATATCCTGCTTCCAACCACCTCCCCTATCTTCACCATAACCACCTTAGTCCAAGCAGCAACATCTCACGTGGATTAATACACCTTTTTTTTTTTTTTTTGAGTTGGAGTCTTGTTCTGTCGCCAGGCTGGAGTGCAGTGGTAGAATCTCGGCTCACTGCAACATCTGCCTCCTGGGTTCAAGCGATTCTTCCGCCTCAGCCTCCCGAGTAGCTGGGACCACAGGCACATGCCACTACGCCCGGCTAATTTTTGCATTTTTAGTAGAGATGGGGTTTCACCACGTTGGCCAGGATGGTCTCGATCTCTTGACCTCGTGATCCGCCCACCTTGGCTTCCCAAATTGCTGGGATTACAGGCGTGAGCCACCACACCCAGCAGGATTAATATACTTTTACCTGGTTTCCTACCGCTTCTCCTCTTACTCCACAGCAGTCCATTCTCACTATAACAGTCAATATAAAAGTGCTGCTTTGGACCATAACTCAAAAAACTGTTATGCTTGTGCTATAAAGCCATCAATGGTTTCCTAATACCATTATAATAAAATCAAAACTCCTTAGCAAGTTCTAAAAGATACTACATGAACAGATAATGCCTAACCCACCAACTTTGTTCACTGTGACCTTCTTTACAGACTTGAACACAAGCTCATTTGGATTTCAGAGAATTTATACATGTATTTTCTCCTACCGGGAAACACATGCCCCAGATTTTCACATGGCTGGCTCCCTGACAACCCAGATCTCATCTCAATGACAATTCCTTAGAAACTTTCTTTGACATTCTAAATGAACTTGTCTCTACACACTTACATATGCACACATATATATACTTTCT
This sequence comes from Cacajao melanocephalus, assembly GCA_963573385.1. Classification (NCBI taxonomy): domain Eukaryota; kingdom Metazoa; phylum Chordata; class Mammalia; order Primates; family Pitheciidae; genus Cacajao; species Cacajao melanocephalus. The sequence goes on along the minus strand of CAUYLG010056380.1, from coordinate 25,499 downwards.
TCTCCAATAACCTTTCTAAATTTTTTCAAAGCATGTATTACTATCTGAAATTACATTAATCATGCACTTATTATCTGCCTTCCCCATTAGAAGATTATATAAACTGAGACCATAGGTCTTTTCTTCTCTTCTACATCCCCCATGCCTAGCAAAGTTTCTACTTTACTCACAGGCATTTATTAAGTTTTATTACACTATAAGTGAAAGTCCTACTCAAGCTGGATTAAAGAGAAATAGAAAAAATAAATGTAACCTACAGACACTTCCTTTCAAGGATCTGGTTCTCCACCTTTAATGTTTAGTCAGGAAGCACAGCAGACCAAATCCTTGAAAGGAAGTATCGGGCTGGGTGCGGTGGCTCACGCCTGTAATCCCAGCACCTTGGGAGGCCAAGATGGGCAGATCATGAGGTGAGAAGTTCGAGACCAACCTGGCCAGCATGGTGAAACCCCATCTCTACAAAAATACAAAAATTACCTGGGCATGGTGGTATGCACCTGTAATCTCAGCTACTCGGGAGGCCGAGGTAGGAGAATTGTTTGATCCCGGGGAGAGGACGTTGCAATGAGCCAAGATCATACCATTGCTGTCCAGCCTGGGCAACAGAGCCTGACTCTGTCAAAAAAAAGAAAGAAAGGAAGGAAGTATCTTCCTACTACTACCACCTGAGCTTATAACTTTTTTTGAAGCTTAACACTCTGCCAATGGACAATACAGAAATGTTGACAGGATCCAGCCCCAGAATTTAAAGCAGGACAAAGAAGTAAGAATTCAGAGAAACAATAAATGGATAGCTGGCACAACACTTTTTCTATTTATCTATTTTCTGTTTCTAGCACACTAGAATACAAGCTCTATGAGAATAGGCACTTTACCTTGTTCACCCCAGTGGCTCAGCATCTAATACACTTCCCAAGATATAGCAGATATTCAATAAATACCACACAAAAGAAAATGTAAATACATAGCCTGGATCTTTTTAGAAGCGTTTTTTCTTTTTGTTACCTGGCATCTTCTCTTTTGGCAATCATGCCCCAATTTCCGTTAATAAAATTACCCTTTTCTGACTCTCAGGCCATGCAGATGCATCACATGCTTGACTTTTGAGCATGAGGCTTAAGGTAATTAATCATCGTGTTCTATTCTTTAACCAATGAGAGTCAGACCCAGATATTGTCTAGAAATTGTCGTGAAAAGGACCCCGCATCTTGAGTTTTTCATGGTTGAAGAAGCAAGCCTGGTAGAAACCTTGGTCATCATGGGAGGGCTTCTCTGAGATTTAGAGCTGACATCTCTCTGTCAGCCACGTAGGGAGATGGAGAGATACTAGATCCAGGTTATATTATTTGAATCCCTTGATCCAGGCAGCCATAGACTTTTTAGTTACATATTAGTCATTAAATATACATTTGGCCTAGCCAATTTGGTTTTCTGTCATATACAGCTGAGCAAGTCCTGTTTTACATTCTAATACAATTTCAGGCTCCTGAGGGAGAGTGTCCTTGACTTACACCACCTTATCAAGCAGCTGACTGTGCCATGGAAGATACTCAATATATGCATAAAATATCTTACAGTGAAATCTGACAAATTTCCAGAAACTGACCTTCATTTGGCCCTTTATTCTTCATTCCAGAATGATTTATTTGAGATATACTTATCTATAGACAGAGAAAATAAAATATTCAAATTTATTTTTGCTTTCTTCATCCACGAACAAAGAGAGATGAAGAAACAATTTTGAAACTGACAGCTAACCTTAACATAGCCAAAAATAACTACTGGTTGCACAAATTCCCATTGCAATATTACAATCCAACAAGAATGGAAGTTCTAAAGTGGAACTACATCAGGGCGAAGGGTAAGAATGACAATAAAATTAATGAACGACTGCTTTCTGTCTGGCAGTGTAGTAGATACTGTGGTGTCCTACCTGGAGTACCTTTCAGGGACAACCATAAATCCCTCAGCTGCTGGGAATATCATTTGCTGATGGACACAGCTAAGAACCTTACTGGAAATTGTGACTCGCCACAGGGAACTGCCTCACTCAAGAATACACCTCCCATCAAGGAACTATGACTGGCTGATGTGGCCCATAAAGGGCCGAGCCTCTTGCCTCAATTTGGATGATTCTGAAAGGATATCTCAATTCCAGGGCTCCACAGAGGAACGCCTGAGACCTCAATTGCAACTACTTTACGTTTGCTTACTCACTTCATTATAGGTATATTTCAAAAAAGAACCCAATAAACTTTCTGCAGGCAACTCTCCACTCGAAGTCTATTTCCAGGAAGCTTATCTAACACAGGTAAAAGTGAGAAGACATTAAGAGATGAATAATATGTACCTTTTTGTATAAAAAGGAATAGAAGGTGAATCTGCAACTGAGAGAAATTATCACAGATGAATGTAAAGACACAAAGTTATCATTCAGAATACAATTTTCAGAATACCCTGTAAACTACTGAATCTTATAATAAGTGGAAAAAGGAATTGAAATCTTAATGTTTAAAAACTTGGTATTTTAAAGCTGGATTTCTACCTTCACCACTCCCAAGACCAAAATGGACTGTGAATGAGTTTAAGATTTAAACAACAAAAGCTAAAACATCAGATAGATACACAGATAGGTAGGTAGATAGATAGACAGACAGATAGATAGACAGGTAATACATAAATAGAAAGATAAAGATTCATATATAGTATAACATTCATCAAAGTGACTCTGCTTTTTTGACTGAGCCCTGAATTATATTATTGACTTGAACTGAACTATACTGAATTGCCAACCATGAGTGCTTAAGACTTGAAAACTTTGAAAAAGCAATGATTAAATAATGAGTAAGAAAACATTATAGGTGGAATCTGTATTTGTCTAAATATCCTGAAATGAGAAAAGTAAAAATAGTAAGTCCCTTGGGAATTTTCCAGAAGATATTAGAAGGAAAGAAAAAACAGTGTCCCCACCACCAAAGATTCTACTGTCACTTTAGTTCACTCTTGGCTGGTTCTACCTTCATTTTTCTGTTCCAGACATTGAGTGAGGAAGGAAACAATTTAAATGGAAAAAAAAATGGCTTATGTAGGAAGTATCCAGAATGCTAGCTTTTTTTTAAAGACTTCATTTTTTTCTAGAAGTTTTACCTTCACAGCAAAATTGAGAGGGTACAGAGATTTCCCATGTCCCCTCTCCCTCTACACATGCATAGCCTCCCCCATTGTCAACATCCTCCACCAGAGAGACCATTGTTACAATTCATGAATCTATATTCACACATCACTAGCACCCAAAATTTATAGTTTACATCACCTTGCCATACATTCTGTGTGTTTGGACAAATGTAGAATGACAGGTATCTATCATTGTAGTATCATTCAGAGTATTTTCACTGCCCTAAAAATCCTTTGTGCCCAACTTATTTATTCCTTTTCGCCCCTAATCTCTGGCAACCACTGATCATTTTGCTGTCTCCACAGTTTTGCCTTTTCCAGAATGCCATATAGTTGGAATCATACAATACCTAGCCTTTTCAGATTGGTTTTTTTCACTTAGTAATATCCTCAATGTCTTTTCATAGCTTGATAGCTCATATCTTTTGAGTACCAAATAATATTCAATTGTCTGGAAGTAACACAGTTTATCCTTTCACCTACTGCAGGACATCTTAATTGCCTCAATGGTTTTACAAATAAAGCAGTTGTATCCATCTATGTGCAGGTTTTTGTATAAGTATAAAGTTTCCAACTCCTCTGGGTAAATGCCAAGGAGTGAGATTGGTTTTACATATACATATTTATTTTTGTAACAAATTACCAAACTATTTTCCAAAGTAGTTCTACCATTTTGCATTTCCACCACCAATGAATGAGAGCTCCTGATGTTCCTCATCCTTGTCAGCATTTGGCTTTGTCAGTCTTCTGGATTTTGGCCATTCTAATAGTCATGTGGTAGCATTTCATTGTTGTTTTAACAACATTTGCATTTCCCTGATGACATATGATGTAGAGCATCTTTCATATTCTTATTTGCATGCATATCTTTTTTCATGAGGTGCCTGTTAAGGTCATTAGCCCATTTTCAATTGCATTGTTTTTAAATTGTTGTTTAGTTTTAAGAGTTATTTGTGTATTTTGGATAACAGCTCTTTATCAGATGTGTCTTTGGCAAATATTTTCTCCCTGTCTGTAGCTTGTCTTTTCATTTCCTTGACACTTTTTTGATAGAAGTTTCCATTTTAATGAAGTCCAGCTTGTCAATTAGTTCTTTGATGTATCACACTAATGGTGTTATATCTAAAAAGTCATTGCCATACCTAAAGTTATTTAGGTTCTCTCCTGTTTTCTACTCTAGGATTTTTATAATTTTGCATTTTACATTCAGGTCTATGATCCATTTTGAGTTAATTTTTATGAATGGTATGAGGTCTATTTCCACTTTTTTATTTGTAGACGAATATTTAATTGTTCCAATATCTTTTTAAAAAGACTTTCTGTGCCCCATTGTATTTATTGCCTTTTTTTCTTTGTCAAAGATCAGTTGACTACAGTTATGTAGATGGTGCCAGATTTTTATCTCTAAATTTTACTTTCCTGTTTTTAGATTATTTATTGCATTAAAATATATATATTTCATTTGTATTTCCCCAGAGGAGTTGAGGTTACAGTCAAAAAGAGAAAAAGAATTTGCATCTTTACACAGTATATAACATAGTCAAAATATTTCCTTCAAAATTACTTCTGATTCAATTTCTTCATAACATCTGCTTCCACTGAACAAAAATAATATGCTGTCATGGATGTGGGACATACTCACACTTTCTATTTTCATATTAGCAACACAAAAACTGTCATTATTAACTTGATATAACTGCCACCAACACCACCTTCAGCACACGGACATGCACAGTGCATACTCACAAATTGATATTACTCTATACTTGGAATGTTCTGCAAAAATCAGCAACTTCCCTAGCTCATTTCAACCAGTTTTGAATCTTATAATCTGGATAAAAAGTGACATTTTTACTCAAGCAGACACAATAAAATGTCTCTATAATGTAAAGTAACATCATCATTCTTGCCTATATTTTTCCAAATTTTCTACTATGAGTAGGTATTAGTCTTCTAAATGGAAAAATGTGACATTTTTTAAGGTAAAGCAATATATTTATCTTTAAACTGAAAGAGAAAGTGATAGTAAAAGAGGAAGTTTCAACAAAGTATATCCATATGCAAAAAAGAATGTAGAAATAGATCTCATATCATTCATAAAATTTAACTCAAAATGGATCATAGACCTGAATGTAAAATGCAAAATTATAAAAATCCTGGAATAGAAATGAGGAGAAGAAAACCTAAATAAAAGATATATCTTTTACAACATCTTCCCTGATTAAGAACATCCCACTCTTAAAAGTCCTTTCTACTACTTCTTTATTTTTTGTTTTGTCTTTTTTGAGACTGAGCCTCGCTCTGTTGCCCAGGCTGGAGTGCAGAGGTGCAATCTCTGCTCACTGCAACCTCTGCCTCTTGCGTTCAAACGATTCTCGTGCCTCAGCCTCCTGAGTAGCTGAGACTACAGGCACCCGCCACAAAGCCTGGCGACTTCTTGTATTTTTAGTACAGATGGGGTTTCACCATGTTGGCAAGGCTGGTCTTGAACTCCTGATCTCAAGTGATCCACCCACCTTGGCCTCCCAAAGTTCTGGGATTACAGGCATGACCCACCGCACCCAGCCTCTACTACTTCTTTCAACACCTGCACATCCATTTTGTACCTTATGATTTACAAGTGCTTACATATTTTTTAAATCTTCATGTTGTTTTATATATATATACATAAAATACACATATACACATATAATACATATACATACATTTATATGTGTATATATATTATGTATGGTATGTTTTATATAATACATATTACATATATATTACATATACACACGTGTTATATGTAGTATATGTAACACAAATGTGCATTATACACATTTGTCTATGTGTATATATGTATATATGCATAATGTGTGTGTGTGTGTATATATATATATATTATACTATACATTTGCATGTCTGTGTATACGTGTTATTTTCCTAACTATATCTTTAAGTGTGATTAGGGAGAAAAAACATCCAGTCACACTCTTCTCTGACCATCTCCTCCAGGATTCTCCACAAGCACTGCAAACTCCAATCCTACATGTCTCTTATCTTCTACTCCACCTGTATTTCCCATCTCTCAGTTAACTTCAATACTAGGCACCCAAACTAGAAACCTACAAGTCATCTCACTCTCTCACTTTCCATATCCACTCTGTTGCCAAACCTTGCAAATCTTAACTCCTAAGTTTCTTTTGAGCCCAGTCCCTTTTCTCCATCCCCTTTGAAACACTTTAATTCTGGGCCCATCAATTTTGAGCTGACTCATCCCATGGACTTCCATAATCTGATTATTGAAGAGTTCAATTTACTAGTTTAAACCTAAAAGGCTTTTGTTTCTTTTAATAACTGCCCCCCACCATTGAAAACCCCTTTTTATATAAGATTTCTATGACTTTCTTGATTATTCATTACAAAGATGCTATTTTCTATGTAAGGTTCAATTTTGTTCATTTTTAAAATCTCTGACTCCAGGCAGGGTTCATCACCTGCTCACCTTCATTGACACATGGAATTGGTAGATCCAAAAGCTTGGAGAAGGGGTGGGAGATATGGAAGCATCCGTTCTTCACTCACATTCTTCCTTTTAATGATGAGCTTTTTCAGTGTGCTAGGTCAGGAGGAGAACAAGGGAAAAACACAAACATCTCTTTATGAAGTCGGGCAAGAGTACAGTCCTCTCCTTGGTTGGTGGCAACTGCTGGTATCTATGGGTTCAGTAAGAATCTGTGGAGAGCCCAACACTAAACAGGAATGGTCTTCTGCGAGATTCAGCCAGACCCTCCAATGGACTCCAGATAGGTGCTGCACTTACTACCTTCCTCCAATGTGTCTACATCTTTGCTCCGTGCATGCCAGTGAGCCCATCAGCATGGTGGCCTCTGATCTCATCTTCACAACACAGCCGCCTCCAGGACCTGCTGGTGTGTGCAGGAGCTATCATTCTTACCTTAGAAACTGAGAACCTGCTAAGCCCATTCCAATGTCTGTCCTTCACACCATCTCTCTTTAATTACTTTTCCTTCAACCAAATGGCACAGGATTGAGTCAGCAAGGTCAAAGGCCAAAAAGACTTAAAAGACTTTCAAAGTAGGAACAAATGCCAGTCTTCCTTTCTTGTGCATAGAACCAATATTTAAGAGCAGTTCTCTTGTAGTCCCCTCCCCTTGGCTTTGAGAAGGGAGCAGCCTTTCTCCAAGAACACTGAACTTCTCCAAACGGCACCCAGACTGTGCCCTATGACTCTTGGCATATTGGAGGGTAAGAAAGGAAGTTTTCGCAGGACAGGTTTTGATTTTGTTATGCTCTCTAATAAACTCAATAGCTTGTAGTTCTTCACAATTTGTGGAAATCAGGGCTTTTGTTCTCAACTTTAGTCAACACACAACTCTTAGATCCCAGAAAAAATATATACTTGATGTCTTATTGTACTCCTCATTGATATTCCCATACGCCATCTTGTTTTGTTCCATTTATCATTTTCTGGGGAACTGTGGAAGAAATAATTCCTTGAAAATCAATTTTCTAAAAGCCAATTGACTAAATGACTGACTTGCCAAATTCTTCTAATTCACTCATTTACCAAAAGCTTATTTTTCAGAAAACAGTTCACCAAAACTCAATTCACCCAAGGCCTTTTTGCTGAAAGTCTATTCACCAAAAGAAAAAATAGCCAAATTACACATTTCCCAAATACTTGTTATCTACTTAAAGTTTATAGCAAAGTTGCTTTGGAAATTTCAACAGTCTTTAAGGCTTTGTTTTGAATGTTTACTTTAGCTTTTCCTTAGTTTTAGATTTAGTGTAAGTTTTTCTTTCACTTGCAGTCATTTTACCCAGTTAATTGAACAATAAATTTCTTAGTCTCTCAAAGTCGGATGTCAATTTTGTGCATAGCTCACATCTCAGACAGTAAGCACTTCTCGAACTTTTGAAACACATGAAAAACATTGCTTGAATTGGGCCAGACCAAAAAAAAGAAAAGAAAAAAAAAAACCTGTGAATTCTAAGTGATAAAAAAGCAACAGAATACTGTATACATTTTAACAAAATCCACTCAATTGTTGATAAAATCCTTGACATCAAGATATACATGATACTTGAAATTCAAAACACACTACAAATAGGCATTTCCAAAAGCCCGAGACCAAAAGTACAGAAAAATCCAGACACTAATAAAAACTTTGACCACAGTAAAATGTTTGCCACCAAAATCAAATTAAACTACACTAAAACTTCACCAATAGCCAAATATAATTTTACATAAATCTTCACAAATTGTTAAAAATCATCTTTTTTTTTTTTTTTTGAGACGGAGTCTCGCTCTATCGCCGGTCTGGAGTGCAGTGGCGCGAACTCGGCTCACTGCAACTTCCGTTTTCTGGTTTCAAGCGATACTCCTGCCTCAGCCTCCCGAGTAGCTGGGACTACAGGCACGCACCACCATGCCCAGCTAATTTTTTTTTTATATTTTTAGTAGAAATGAGGTTTCACCATGTTGGCCAGGATGGTCTCGATCTCTTGACCTTGTGATCTGCCAGCCTGGGCCTCCCAAAGTGCTGGGATTACAGGTGTGAGCCACCACGCCCAGCCAAAATAATTTATTTCCATAAGAATTGCCTAAAACTTTGTAAAGAGGTAAAAGAAGTAACTTTCAATAAATTAGTGAATTTGGTAAATTTGCCAAGTTGGGCATCCGATGGCATTTAACCGAGTATAACGATGAAGTACGTGACTCACATCAGGCCTGATGTTGATTCAGAGGACTGAATTATAACCAAACTGCTTGGGAAGGATGCTTCATGTTCAGCCAGTGTGAGAATATGAGCTCAATGGTGTGCCTGAGGAACCTTTCCACACCTAGGAACATACATTTTCAGCATACGCAAATGACAAAAATCTGCACAAAGGAGATTATATGCAGAGAATTACACAGAGGCAGGTAGAGGTCTAGTAGGGGCAGACTCGTGTGTGTGTGGAGGGCACAGAACACTGGCAGTATCTTGCTGAATTAGCCAGATCCAAATGTTCCTTGGAAGACATGGCAGGGCCAGCTTCCCTAGGCAAGCTTAAATCAAGTAGGAAAAAAAAAAGCCTGGCTGAAAAAAATAATTAAAATACTAGCTACCTGCCACCAAAAGGCTACTAAGTATCTAGTGTTGGCTAGGAAAAAAGCCAATTTAGGCATACTCTAAACAATATATTATTAAAACCTCGAAACTTTAAAATCTGTGGTGCTTAGCCTCACAAGACAATCCCAGGTGAGTACATGTTCCTCTCCTGTGACTTTCAACAGTCCCCTACTTATATCACCTGGGAAAGTGGCAGTAAATTTCTAACTCCATGATAGGCATTTGCTGCCTACCAAATGTGAAAAAAATAGGCAATACAACATGAAATGAATAACATATTCTAACCGGGACACGTCCTATCTGAGGAGAAAGAAATAGGAGTGCAAGGAAAGAAAAACTCAGGGCGAGTGAGCTCAAAGTGTATATTTTGATGCAGTTTCTCCCCCGGTCCTCGCCACCCCCCAACTCCCACCAAGACAGAGTCTCACTCTATCCCTCAGGCTGGAGTGCAGTGGCATGATCTTGGCTCACTGCAACCTCCACATCCCAGGTTCAAGCTATTCTCATGCCTCAGCCTCCCAAGTAGCTGGGATTAGAAGCGTGCACTACCACACCCTGCTATTTTTTTTTTTTTTTTTTTTTTGTATTTTTAGTAGAGACGGAGCTTCGCCATATTGCCCAGGCTGGTCTCAAACTCCTGCCCTCAAGGGATCCGCCCAGTTCACCTCCCAAAGTGCTGGGATTACAGGCATAAGCCAATGCACCTGGCCTTTGATGCAGTTTTTGAAAATTAAAGTTATTCCCAGTCTCACTGATTTTTGTGTCAATATAATAAAATAAACATGGGATTTTCCTAAAGTAAGAAATGTCTTGTAATTTATTTTGTTGGACACAGGCTACATGGCCCTCCTGAAGCACATGGGGGTATGGCCACAAAGCACCGAGGAGACGTGGGGGCGCTTGCTGCAGGTGCACTAGGTCACCTGGTGTGGCATCATCACAATAGTCCTGGGAGGTAAACATGACTCGGGTTTTACAGAGAAGAAAGCTGGAGTTCAGAGCACTTGTTACTTGCCCAAAGACACATTGCTAGGAAGTGACCATTGATATTTGATTGTACTTTCCAATGGTACTTTGCTAGTCTGCTGTACGTACTGAATCTTATTTGGCACAGAAATAAAAACACATTTATTCCCCCTCTCATCCCATATTTATCTGGATTTTGTTTATTCACTTCCCCTGAGTCTTTACATTTCTAGGTCGGATGCTTTAACTTGTATTTTACATAAAGGGCATTATCAAAATATTTTCTTTTTCTTGTTATTTGATATTTCTCAATTTTTCAAATAATCCTGCATATTCTAAGTCATAACTATTAGACTTTGTAGAGTCTACTATTTTACTTTATAAGTTCTTTTATTTAAAAAAAAAGTTTTTCTAAATAACAGCAGGTCTGCTAAGAGCTAGTAAACCTAGGATCAATTCAGCATTGCACTGAACATGTCAACTGGCTAACAATAAATGCTAGAGAGGTATGAATTTCTTTCTGTATAGACTGAAACACTAGCTCTGCGCTCTCTCTTCCGGCTCAGTCTTTTTCTCCATGCACCCTGGAAGGACAGGTAGCCTAATTCACTTCCATACTTACAGGGAAAAATGCAACTGGGTGTCAAGCCTCTCTGTAAATCTGGTCACTGGAGATCACTCCATGGTGGTGCTTTAAAAAAGAATTAAAAATTGTCTTATTATGGTAAGCACTGTTTCTTAACTCCTCATCTGGAAAACTGTTCCTTGCTCCAAATCTTTTTTCCTCAGTTTAATCCCATTTCTTCTGATTCTGTTGTCAGAATACAGTTGGAATACCACTGCCGGCACATTTGACAGATGAGGGCTAGTACTACCTAGCTCTCATCTGCAGATAGCAAAGCTCTTTCTTCATCTAGTATGTCACAGCTGCATAGGTAAAACATTGTCATCACTCCCTTATAAAAGCATACATTATAAGATAAATTGTTTAAATTGGAAATATTGACCTATACCACTCTGAAAATCTAGGATGTTACTATCCAATTTTTTAGGCAGTTAATTTCTTACTGATACAGATAGCCAAAGAAATGACATGAAAAAAACAGTTAAATAAGATTAGAATAAAATATCCAAAGTATTCACTGTTTAAATGTTTTGCTCAAATTTGTGGGGCTGAAGTGCATATGTATTTTATTTACTTTTGTTCTTCTTTATAGGAAAGGATTCAACTATTTTTAAATGAGTCAGACAGACATGCAAGGAGAAAAGGAAGCAATTGCTGTTTTTAAAAATATTTATGTGTATATGTGCTCATAAAGTTCCAAAATAATCAACATAAAATTTGGTGTTTAAAAAATGAGCATATAATCTGCAATTTTCTTTTAAAAAGTAAATAACTTAATATGAAATCTTTTCCCCTTAATTTACAACTACTTGAATATCAACATAATTAATTAGAAGCACTTTTTGTTTTTAGAAATATATTTATCATAAAATTGATGTCACCACCCATTTTAGACAGGACAAATCTATTCCAACATGTTCTTGTTGTGCTAAAAAGAAAACAAATTCCAGATTTTCAGTTTTCTGTCTTCGTTTTTCTGTGTATTTTTTCCTTTCAAGAAATAGTGCTTCTGTTTATGAAAGATGCCTCATCAATTTTCAACTGAATCACTGTGTTCACTTTTTAAACTTTATTTACACATCGAATGTTATGCACATATTTCAGATGTTAACAACGTTCAGGCCCTTATCCTTTCATCAGCCTCCATTTCATCAATTTAAGTGAAAAGTAAAGAAAATAGACCCAAGAACAGAGCTCTGGGGCTGTCTCCATGCCCAGGAGCCATAACTTCCCATCCACAATTCAAACTTCTCATGAAAGCTTTATGGTACTAGCTTCAGCTCCTGGCTTCATTTCTCCATCAGACACAGGCTTCTGAGGTACAGCAAATCTCAAAACAGCTCTTACCAACCATCTCTCACCAACCACCCCTCTGGTAACAGTCATAGCCATTGCTTTTTAAAAGGCTGAAAGAAAGTAGACGGCTGCCACAAAATGTGCCCTATCTGGTACTCCCTAATCCATGTCATGAAAAGGCCACATGGTAGACCCAGCAGCTAGTAGAAAGCGTTGTGTGTCTGTATTTGGATGAAGAAAAGAAGGAAAGAGAAAAGAAGGCAAGGATGTATTTCAGACCGGCAAGTATGAGAAAGGACAGCTGGAAACAGCACTTGGTTTTGACACTCGGGTACTACTCTTCAGAAAGAAGGAGGTGCGTCCTTGCCTTGGGCACTGTTAACAACGTTATCGGCTGTGAGCTAATATTTGACAAAAGGATTTGAACCAGTATTAGTTGGTTGTCCTAAATGGGAACTCTTCAGCTGCTTCCTGAATAGTTAGGACTAGTTAGGATCAGTCAGATAGGGTTTGCACAAGTTCTGACTGATTAAGTCTTAATCAAACCAGAAGAATGAGAGCAGACCAGTCAAAACAAAAAGAATATCAGAAAAAGAAATGTTTTCCAGTGTAAATGGAAATTTTATTCGACAAATTGTAAAGAATATTTTCAGATGATATTCTTTGGTGTTTGATGGTATTTCATAAGTTATAACTAGATGACTTATTTTTTTAATATTTGCCATCGTTTGTTGTAAGACATACATCATTTGCATTGAATTTTGATTTGTTATGGTCCTAATTCAACTTCTCTCTCTTCTTTAGCCAGTAATTTCTTAATTCATGGTTGCTAGAAAATGAAGAATGAAATTCGATATGCGCATACCTGGTCCTGAAACTTTTGCTTTGCACCATTCAACCAGCCGATTAACCTGCCATTTAAAAAAAAAAAATGCTAGTATACTTCTAAGACACTATAATCATGACAATATCTAATAAAATAGATGTCATATCAGAAAACCACAGTGGAGTTTAAACTTAGTTTAGCAAAATCAACAACTTCCTCACAAGACTGATGAACTGCAGTTACGTGTTTTTAACAAAAGCATTTCTAGCAACCAGATAAGCAAGTGTCTTCTTGACATAGATGGATGATAGCACATGTGCCAGAAGCCAGTGGAAAATAGGAGCTGTCATCTAGAAAATGACAGAGCCATTTCGAGTCCCTCCAGATTAGCACTCCATCTTCAGCTGAGCAGATATACTATTAGCTGAAGGTCTATTGCCAGCAAATCAGAAGCAGGAGGGCAGAGCCCTATCTTTCTGAGACGACTGGAATCATCAGAGGCTCAATGGCAGAGAATGCACATGATGACATCCCAGCTTGTTGTAAGAGTTGTGCCATAAGGAGCCAATCAAATAAAAGTATTATCATATAAGTCAGTAAAAAAAAAATTAATCTTTTCACCGTAGAGGCTAAGCAATGTTCAAAAATACTGTAAACTAAAGTAAATGCTTTTCATACCCATGTCATTCAAAATTGTCTTGTAGATAGGTACCTGATTATTATATTACAGGCTTTGCTATTTAACTTTATGTAAATAACTGAGTATTAGGATATTCATCTTCTTAGCCTCGAGTCACTAAATAAACATCGTCTAACTGACCGACCAGCATCTAGAGAGGTAAGTCTGAGGTTAAAAGGAAGGTCTAAAGTGCACTAAATTTAGCAAGACAGGTTTTCAAATGCAGCTGGTTCTGGTCTTCAGCAAAGGCTTTTCCAACTTGTCCTGGAGCCCACGGGGTCCACCTCTTTGTGACTGTACATAATGACTGAGGATAATACGCTTCTCTCCAAGTGGTCCTCTGGCAAAGATGAAGCTGTGCTATTCTGTTAATGGCTGGACACTGCATGGCACACTCCTCATAACACTGGTCTCGTGCCTCCTAGGCAGACTGCTAGGAGGTCAGCTATTAGGACATAGCTGATTTTCAAGGATCAACTCAGGCACCATCAAGGAGGTCCCCGTGTGGTCATGAAGAAGGCCTCCACATCTGAAAATGAAAGTTGCCACCAGACACCAATGAGCATATCAACAGCTGTTTACATTTTTTCTTAATGGCTGGGGTTAGTGAAAGAGAGAGAAATATGTTTAAGTGTTCAGAAGCTAAGAATAATGAAGAAACAAGCAACTCTCCCAGGGAAGAAATGACTGCCTTCCACTCCTAGGTAGTTAACAAAGACATTTTAATTCTAACTTGGAGTTACATGAAGTGACAGTCTGTGTATAATTTAGGACTCTCTGGAGCTACATGAGGTGCCAGTTGTGTATAATTTAGAACTCTCTGGAATCTCCTTACTCCTATCAGGCCAAGAAATGCTGCACAGATATTTCTAATTAATATTATAAGCCAAATAAAATCCAATTACATTGATGAAGCAACTTCAGAAAGAAGTATTCTTCTGACTACGTATTTTGCCTCTAACGACATTATTTATCTACCATATAATGGATAAAGAAGAAAATCCCCATTTTTGCAGCATTATCATTTGATTTCAGGTCTGTCAGGTCGTATCACACAAAAGCCTTCTTTCTCCCTCTCTCTCCCACTCTTTTTTTGTCAATGACATTCCCCACGATGAGCATTCCAAAAGAATAGCGCTTGCTTCTCTCGTCAGCTTGGTTTTGTCAGTTCTGAACACAGGGTCTTGCTTTGCCATTTTCAAGGTCTCTTTCAAACCCTGGATCACAGCTGGTGCTTCAATCAGGAGTTCACACCGTGAAGAAGCTGGCAGTTGATCCCCAACCAACTCTGTGGAAGATATATAATCTCTTTCATGGCACACAGTGGAATACACCTTTCATTTTATCCCTGAGAAAGACTGCATCCTTCACAAGTCCTTCTTGACAAAAATATTAATAATGTCCCAGCCTCCTAAGGGACAGGAACATTTTGGGGTTTGAACTGAAGTGACCTTAGCTTGTCAAAATGATTTGACTTTAAGAAACGCAACAGTAAATCCTGTTTTCTATTGTGATTTTAAAATCTGGCATAGCAATAAATTTAAGGACATTTTAATTATGGTTATCATGACTAAATGTGCTAATATGCATGAGTGGAGGTTTTATAAAAGAAATATGCTCATATAATGGAATTGATAGTCTTCCCCAATGTACAATGTAGAATTTGTTTTAAATCATTT
Source organism: Cacajao melanocephalus (assembly GCA_963573385.1). Lineage (NCBI taxonomy): Eukaryota > Metazoa > Chordata > Mammalia > Primates > Pitheciidae > Cacajao > Cacajao melanocephalus. Next base: position 10,132 of record CAUYLG010056380.1, on the reverse strand, counting down.
TCAGGGAATCTGTTTAAGATAATATTCTCAATGTTTAAAAAGTGTTTTATTTATACATGGGGGATGAGGATGAAAGAAAAATATCTAGTGATCAGGTAGGAAGAAAAGCCTAGCAATGCTAGACAGATGTGATTTCAGGATTTATATTTTTAGCTGAAATCAACATTGACAGTGGGCAAGTCAGAAAATTAAACTGGAATATGATCATACATAATAAGAATTAAGGATCTGAAGTAAAATTCTCCTTCCTTTGCTGTTCACTTTTTGTTTTTCACATTAGCAATTAATGTTCTAAGTTGTAACTTATTCAAAGAAATTAAGCCTCCCTCAAATACTGGTACAGGCTGAATCTAAATATGCCAAATGAGGCTAAGAAGTGGCAGATTAGATGCCAAAAAATCGCTTTGACCTCAATTATCCAGGTAGTATTTCAAGAATCACTTTGCATGGCTAAATAGCGTGTAATCTAGTTGTCTTCAACATAATTACCATCTTCTAGGAAAACCGTCTTTACACATTATACCATCTTCCATTTGTAACCAAATCAGAGCCCAAGGTTAAAAACATAATCTCTCAGTGTCTTCAGGGTGAGAATGAGCTTTAAAGTCCCATATTTCTTGGGTAATTACTCTTATTATTAACGTTATGTTAGCAGAAAATGAGCATTTTAAACACTGCATTTGTGAACATAGATGTTTTTCAATGAAAAAAAATTTTGTTAAGTTACTCTAATAATTACCAAATGTATGTTCTTATGTCACCACATCTGAAACTTGATCAAAACCAACAATTAAAAATATCACCAGCGGTGCTGGGGGAAGGAAAAATGGGAAATAGTTGGATAATGGGGATAGCATTTCAGCTTTGCAAGGTAAAAAAAAATTCTGGAGATCTGTTGTACAACGGAACTACTGAACTATATATTTTTAAATGGTTAAGACATTAAATTTTATGTTATGTGTTTTTTACCACAATTAAAATTTTTTCAATATTTAAAAAATACTATCAAGGGAAATATTCCTTTGAACTAAGGAAAATAGGCTAAGTGGGATGAATCATCTACTTGCAAAAGCCAGTTTTAACTTCTATGGGGCATTTATTGAGAATGCTGGTAAAACTAGCTGCCAGAAGGGTCAAGGAAAACAAGAAGCAACAAGAAGATGATCAATGGTTTTGTCTCCTTGAATAATTTTGATTTGTGCAGAATGCCAGAAATCATCTCTCAGAAAAACCTCTTATCATGAAAAGTATGGCTGGAGAACCTATAAAAAACATCACTCTCTAACAAGGCTTATTGATTCTCAACACCGTCATTGCTTAAACATTGACAAGGCCAAGTTTCTAAATGTCAGATATGCAGCAAGGACTGCTGGGATGAAAGTAGCGGAGAGGGTAAGAAGACTTGTTGCGCTTGCACTGAGTGTTTAACACGTGATATTTAATCTTGTGAGGTAGGTACTATTGATTCCCATGTTTCCAAAAGAGGAAATTGGATCTGGGAGGTTAAAAACTTGTCCTATTTCACCAAGAGAGAATTGACATCATTAGAAATGAAACTCTAATGTAAAGAGTCTGATTCAGTTCAGTCTTAATTTTCAGTCTAATCTTAAATTGTTACACCATTCTGGAAAGTCAAAAGTGAAACTGAAGGAGAGAAGTGTAACTAGTTTCTCCTGCCAGCTCTCATACTCTAGGGTGGTTCTCACACTCTATGACAACTCTCTATGAACCCCAGTCCCCAGAACTCTAAGCCAGCCTTCTTGAATGACCATCTACCCATCACTGAACTGCATTAGTCATTATCTTATTATCCATCCTTCCAGCAACTGATCATCAATGTCCTAATCCTTAGGCACAGAAAAGAAGCTAACAGTCTAGTGAGAAAGCTGCCTGTGTACAAAGGTACCTGCCACATGGGAGTATACCCAAGGTTCCATGTAGGAAAACTTAAAACACCAAAAAGGAGGAAGGAGTTAAAGGAGAAGGAATGCATGGGACACAGTATCTACAACCAGGGGAGATAAGAATTACAAGTGCGTTCCCCATCTTCCAAGTCCAAGTGTGTATCCGAGGTCTGCCTCTGACTTTTTGTGAGCAAAATTCCTAAAATTTTAGGGAAGATAAGCAGTACTTAGCATGTTAATTTTTGCCTTATTAGTATCTGAAACTGACTAAATGACAGACCAAGAATATTTCTTTCTTATTCTATCATTGAGGACTAAATAGGGTTCTTACTTAGAAATCAGGGTGGTGAAGGGCGGAGAGGTGGGGGGCTGGTAAGAGGGAAATGATAGCATAAGACTCCATTATTTGTGAAAATCCAAATTTCTTAAGTAATCTTTACTGGATGTAAACTGACAATGTGACCTTTCCCCTATGCATACTGTAAATGTATAACATGGTAGACAACTAAAGCTTCGTTCTTTTGTCTTCTTTCATCATTCTTCCATGAATTAGAAATACATCTTCCAATTCCGTATCATGTTTTATATGTAAAACATGATTAACCTTATAATATATAACCTATGTTACATATATAATAATATAAAATATATGTCACACAATTTTCCTACCAGTTTAATTAGGCCTCCCAAAAGGATTACCTTAAACATACCAAAATGTGATTTGTTGACCATACTTGGGAAAACAGTTTTAAAACTTCCTGTATTGCCTTGGGCTTTTTTTGGATTTCTTGGGTCTGATTTTCACAATAAGTTACAGTAGATCTGCTGATGGGGGCCAGTGGAATAGGGACTTCACTGGACAGATCCAGGCTAAGGAAAGCTCACACTGCAGTGGATGATGCCGCACAATTCTCAGGGGGGTTCAAGAGGGAGAAAGCTGGAGAGGTTCACCAACTATATTTAGCTCCATTAAATCCCTTTAACTGTATTTCAAACATGTTGTTTAAAGAATGGAGACATTTATGGGAAAATGTAGCACACTTCTTTTTGGTCACTGTTATTGGGTGTTAAAAGCATACTACATTTACAGGTCCCATGGCTATCACATTTATTTTCTCAAAACAAAGTTTTCTTAGCATTGTTTGTTATCCAGGAAATTTCACAGCTTTAAGGGACCCAGACTTCAAAGTCAAGGAAGTGAATTTGGGGCATGGAAGCCTGGGGGCACCAAGTGAAATTACGCATCAGCATTAAAAAATTACTAGGTTTTTTTTTTTCTGGTCATTTGTTGACCGCAGAGTCAGAATAGCTACATATAATTTTTAAAGCACGCATGTATCTTTTTAAAGACACATAGATACATTCACTCGCTTATCATTTCATAAAAAATCTGGCCGAACCAGACAAAACACTGTTTATCAGTTGTAGATGCAAGGAACCTTCCTTTGCTAAACACTGTGTAGGAACAGCGGCGTGACCCTCGGGTCATGGGATAACACTTGTGCACTCATGCTCACAGGAGCCTTTTTTTGTAAGTGGCACCTGCTGTGAGGCTCTCCTTATAAATACTGAGTGCCTGCAGCAAATCACAGATGTTTTATGCACTAGAAAAACCGACAGGAAATAATCACTAAACGAAAGACAGAAACAGTAAGGGGTAGGTAGGGGGAGGGGCAGAAAAAAATTCTCCAGTTACTGTTTGGGGGATGTTTGGAGGAATTAATTTAAAGTGTAGAGTATAAGTAGCCTTGCTGTGCCACTCAGTTTGGTCCAGACCCCAGCTCAGCTTAGCTGAGAAGGCACAGGGCATCTAAGGAAGATGGGACGTGGTCACCTAATATGAGTGGGGACATCAGGCTGGAAAATCCCTTTTCATTGTTTTTGGTAGGTTGGAGTCCTTAACAATTTTAGTTGTTATTTTGTGGCATTTGGGTTTTTCCACAGAACACCTTCCCCATGATCTTCTTTTTAAGTGTGAAAATAAATGCTTTTACTGTGGTGCAAACCTTCCTTATTAGCCAAAGACCACTTCCCTTTACGCTTCCAGGGGACTGCCCCCACCACCTGGTGTACTGAACGTTGGATGTTAAAAAAAATCATCATCCGTGAGTTTATCTTGTTTTTACACCAGTTTATTTTCAGTGTATTTCAAAGTTATATAATAACATCATTTTATAAACCTCCAACTAAGTGCTAACAAAGAAAATATTTGTCTACTCTCCATTCCCCCAACAATCTCTGGATCTCATTTCAAAGAGATGCATGTTACCTGAATGTTAACTTTTTTTTTCAGAGAAACCAAAATACATTGTTTGTTTTCACAGGAGTATTTATATTTAACATGTTTACATTGTAAGTCACATTTGCTCTACACCTTAAATGACTTCTCTAATAACTATTTTTTAGCTTATAATCACATTAATAATCTGCCCCTAAAGAATTCTTCAGAGTCTTTTTCTCTAATTTTTATTTTAATATTTGACAGTTTCTTTGTAAAAAGGAACAAGCATTTGAAATAATATTGGGTATTTTGCCAAGTCTGTCAAAGGAGTAACACTTCCACTTTCTCAGCTCCGTCTCATTAAAATCGTATTCTAATTCTGTCTTAACTTGGTCTCGATGCCTCATAAGTCATTGCCTGCTCATTACTTGTAGTGTGGGAGATGAAATTTATTCAAACCTGATAGCTGAGATAAAGAATTGAAAGGCAGGCAGCTGGGAGAAATGAAATTAGCCTATTTTAGTACTTTTCCGGCTGGATTTTTGCACAGCCACCGGTTATGCCATGTGTCAGTTTGCATTTGTGACACTATCTATGTTTGGTTTATAGATTTCCGTTAGTATGATATTCTTAAAATGAAAATACAGGAGATTCTCCCCTCCCTTTTTTTTTTCTTATTTTTTATTTTTTGTCTTTGGCATTAAAATGTCACTGAGTATCTGAGTTGACAAAGGGGAAAACATGATTTTCTATAGTTTTCTATAATTATAGAATCATTAAAAATGCCTAACAAAGATTGTTTCATTTTGTTACAATTCATATTGGTATGTCTTACAGAAAAGAATATTAGTGACAGAGAGTAAATGTTATACCCTCAGCATGGTTTGAGGGGAAATGGATTTAGAATGTAATGTGACTTACAAGCAATTTCAGGTAGAATACAGGAGGGAGCTACGCTTCTAACCTAAACACTCCATCTTGAGCTTTAAATGTCAAAAGAATACACAGTGGAATTCCTAATTCTGAATATAGACGAGTATTTGAAGAACATTGACTAAAAGCATTGTACTTTTCCATTATAAATTGAGTTGTTAAGGAATTATATAGTCTAATTACTAAACTTGGTATTTTTGACTACTTTGATTATGAACAGATACTGTCATTAGCCAGATAATTAAATTGACTGCAATAACAAGTCATAATTTAGAAATACGTTTGAAATTACTTTCTATATGAAAGCAAAGTCTCTGTTGATCTGTGTCTGTGATTAATGTGAAGTGTTATGAGTTAGCTGAGCTGAGGGATTTCAGTGTAAAAATAAGTGCATTTATATAAAAGAAAGAAGTTCATTTATACTCTAATTCTTAAAGTAAAGGATGGAGCTTGATATGTGCCTAAATATAAGTACTGATGAATTTTTTTTCTGCTTACTCAAAGAAAAAAAAATACATTTCTAAGAAATGTGATGGTTATGTTTAGGTTAGGTTTAACCATTTCTGCATACAGTCCAATGTGTGCACTCAGCCTAGAAACTTTACAAATAATATATTTAGATTTAAATTTAAATAGGTAGAACCAAAGTATTATGTAAGATACGTGAACATTTCTGTCAAACTCACTGTAGTACGAAATTACAAAATATTTTATGTGACTAATAAATTGTGCAGATAAGAAGCAGCAGACCACAGTCATAAACAAACTTGTCTTTGATGTGGGTGTTCTCTGGTAACAGTAGCTGGATTGGAAAGGTTACCTTGAGAGCATTTAGCATGGTGGATTTTTATTTGCTTTTTATATCTTTAGCACTGTGAAATTTTGTTCACAGTTTTTGTAAACCATCTAACAGAAGAGTAGGTCGAGTTATAACCTAGGACTAAACTAGAAATCAATAGACCACACAAGGTTAAGAGCCCGGGTATGATTTAATAAACTCTGTCCAATGAATTATGTAATAAATAAACTATGCGGGGTGTGTGTGTGTGTGTGTGTGTGTGTGTGTGTGTGTGTAATGAAGTAAATACCAAATACCAAACTGATGTGGATGTAAACAATTAACTATAGGATTTGTTCCTGAATATGTATTTCTGGATTTCGAGATAGACAGCAATCATATGCTATAACTAATATACCCAGCTCCATTCGAACTCCATCTGTATCCTTTCTATTCCCCATCTTCTCCACTCCAGGCACTTGGAATGCACACATATCCTCGTCCTATTGTTTATATGGCCTCTTTCAAGCAAATAAAACATAACAGTAATGTGAAACTGATTTGTTACTCAACTAGAATATTTCTGATGCCAAGCTTGGGTCTACTTCAACTTCAAATTTGTAATTTAGGCCTCAGAAATCTACAGACTAATGGGCTCTGTCGAGAAACATACTAAGGAAATGTAGCATATGTTCCTACAAAAGACTTTGATCTATACTCTCATTAACAAAACATTTTTCCTTTTTTCAGGCTATAAGAATCTGGTTGCCAATTATACTTAAATTATTATGTTTGGCCCCTTGATTCTTTTATCATCTGGATGTCTTCATAGAAATAACAGCTGCATGAGCAGCACTTTTTCAAAGCAACAAGGACAGAATGTTATTCCCACCCCAGAGTCCCACATTAGCCAGCAGTTCCTTCTCACCAGAGAGGAACAAAAAATATCTGCAGATGCAATGAATAAGAGAGCAAAGGGCTATTATGGATCTATTGTCAGTATAATTCCCTGCTGTGGCCACTGGTCCTTGAGGTTGTGTTCTTTGCTAGGAACTACTGGTTGTATCTGTCCTTTATGGCTGGTGGTAGCAGTTCAAATCTATTTAGCACCAATGGCTGCTGCAGTCAGAGTCAAGAAATTTGGTTGATGACTCAGATTTACATTTTGAATCCTTCATGTTTCCTCAATAGTTGCATACCTTCTCACGAATGCCAGTCACATTAAGCCATTTGTGGTATCAGATCTTAAAGAGGCAAAATCACTGTGAAAGCAGAAGTTTCATTGGACTATCTGCACATTATTCTTATGAATAGGCATACCCACACCCCCTCCCATTAGCTTTAATGGATATAGCATAAAACATTATGTATCTGCTTCTTATCACTCTCTAGATCTTCAAAAATTGTTTGCCCTTCTAAATATTTTTTCTTGCCCACTTTTTTCCTTTTATATTTGATTTTCTTTAGGTATGATTTCATTTTAACTAATTCCAATGTTTGAATGAACTCTTGCAATCATAAAGAGTGCCCTCAATCTAAAGATTTTCATGCTCTGAAAGTCCTGATTCAGCGTCAGACATAATTGGCCTCTGCCTGTGAAACCAAAAAGGATCTTCAAGAAGTAACAGATTTCTAATCAACAAATACATGCCCTCTTCAAAGGCAGCACCTTCTTCCACTTTTTTAGAATTTAACATTCAGTATCCTCCCACATTTTTACTCATCCTGGCCTTGCAGTCTATTTCTTCTACATCTCCTTTACTAACATGCCTTTCTGCTTCCCAGATAGTCACTTAGTCGTCACAGATGAGCAAACCAACTCAAAAACATCCAGCACCCATCTCTAAAATGACTTCACTAAAGATACGCTTTGACAAAATAGGTCATATTCAAGCATAAGGTATTTAGATTTGTTAAAGAGCAAATTTCCAAACAGATAAAATCATAACTCTCATACAAATATAAAAACATGTCAAAGATTGTATTTAGCTCATCAGTTGAAAGAACTGGTAAGCGATTACTAGTTCAAAGAAAAATCCACAGAACAGACACAAATATAGATGAAGAATAGTGAAATAAATTCACAAATGTATAAAAAATTGGTTTCTGGCTGGGCACAGTGATTCACATCTGTAATCCTAGCACTTTGGGAGGCTGAGGCGGGCAGATCACAAGGTCAAGAGTTCAAGACTAGCCTGGCCAACATGGTGAAACTCCGTCTCTACTAAAGACACAAAAAATTAGCCAGGCGTGGTGGCACGCACCTATAATCCCAGCTACTTGGGAGGCTGAGGCAGGAGAATCACTTGAACCTGGGAGGTGGAGGTTACAGTGAGCTGAGATCACACCAATGCGCTCTAGCCTGGGCAAGACAGGGCAAGACTCCGTCTGAAAACAAACAAACCAAAAAAAACTGGTTTCTTCGACAATGGGGAAGACAAGTTGAATCTTCACAAGGCAGAATTGATTTACATGTTGAAGAAAAAAATCGTTTGCATTACTACCAGTTTTCTACAAATTACTTTCTACTTTACACAATTGTAAAATGACCCATGTCCTAGGTATGATCAAGTAATCCTGGAAGTTCCAGTATTTGTTGGAGACAGAAACAAGATTCGTTTGATTCTCTTTGATTCAACAAATGAATGAATAAATATCCTTGATTATTTAGGATTAATTATTCATTCATTCAACACATACTGTTTCTTACCTACTATACCAGTCCATGTTCTAGGTGAGGGAGATAGTACAGTTAATAAAACGGAAATATTTTTGTCTTATATTCTAATGGGGAAAAATAGAACATGAGTAAATAAATACATAAATTATAAATATATATTAAATGGTATTATTGCTATGGAGGGAAATAAAGCAAAGCAAGGTAGATTGAATGGGAATAAGGCAGGGAAACATACTATTTTAAAGAAGATGTTTAGGAAAAATTACACTGATGTGGAGCTATTTGAGCAGAGACATGAAGGAAATGAGGGTCAGAGTTGTAAAAATTGCTGGAAGAAGAGCTTTCTAGGCAGAGAGAAGAGCAAGTACCATGCCTGAGACAGTAGTAGACTCATGTATGTAAAGCCAGCAAGGAAGCCAGCATGATGGGGCAGAGTGAGCCTGGGGCCAACAGAGCAAGAGAAGCAGGCAGAGGCAGAATGATGGAAGCCCTTGCAGGCCATGATAGACTTTGTGTTTCTAAGTGTTATGGGAGGCATGTGGAAGGTTTGGATCCTGAGACTGGGAGGGTAGGACAGGATAGGATAGGATGGTAGGATAGACAGGATAGGACAGGATATGACAGGACAGGACAGGACAGGACAGGATAGGATATATGCTTTTTACTGGCGCTGTAGGAAATGGGGCCAGAATTTATTGAAGATCAGTTAGGAAGGCTCTTGTAATCTTCTGAGAGATTGCAGTGGCTTGGAATAAAATGTAGCTGTGGAAATATGAGACGTGCTCTCTTTTGAGATGATTTCTTCTTTCTTTTTGTGTTTGTTTGGGTTTGTTTGTTTTGAGATAAAGTGTTGGCCAGGTGCAGTGGCTCACTCATGTAATCCCAGCACTTTGGGAGGCTGAGGCAGGTGGATCACGAGGTCAGGAGATCAAGACCATCCTGGCCAACATGGTGAAACCCCATCTCTACTAAAAACACCAAAATTAGCCAGGTGTGGTGGCGCACGCCTGTCATCCTAGCTGTTCGGGAGGCTGAGGCAGGAGAATCGCTTGAACCTGGAAGGCAGAGGTTTCAGTGAGCCAAGATCGCACCACTGCACTGCAGCCTGGAGACAGAGTGAGCCTCCATCTCAAATAAATAAATAAATAAAGTGTTGCTCTGTGGCCCAGGCTGGAGTGCAATGGTGTAATCACGGCTCACTGCAGCCTCAACCTTCTGGGTTCAAGCAAGCCTCCCACTTCAGCCTCCCATAGCTGGGACTACAGGTGCATGCCTGGCTAATTGTTTTTTGGTTTTGTTTGGTTTGGGTATTTTTGTAGAGACAGGGTTTCACCATGTTGGCCAAGCTGGTCTCAACTCTTGGGCTCAAGCAAGTGATCTGTCTGCCTCGGCCTCCCAAAATGCTGGGATTACTGGGGCCACCGCTCCCAGCTTTTTTTTTTTTTTTTTTTTTGAGACAGAGTCTTGCTCTGTCACCCAGGCTGGAGTGCAGTGGCACAATCTGCAACCTCTGCCTCCCATATTCAAGCAATTCTCCTGCCTCAGTTGAGTAGCTGGGACTACAACTACAGTCTGGAGTAGCTGGGACTACAGGTGGCTACCACACCTGGCTAATT
>CAUYLG010056379.1:0-57560 GCA_963573385.1 Cacajao melanocephalus | reverse complement strand
TCTGCCCAAAGACTCATTCACGTTTCACCTGTGGCCTCTATGACATTTTTTTTTTTTTCTGAGATAGAGTCTCACACTGTCACCCAGGCTGGAGTGCAGTGGCACAATCTCGGCTCACTACAACCTCCACCTCCCAGGTTCAAGTGATTCTCCTGCCTCAGCCTCCCAAATAGCTGGGATTACAGGCACCCACCATCACACTGGACTAATTTTTGGATATTCAGTAGAGAATATCCAAAATTATATGTTGGCCAGGCTGGTCTTGAACTCCTGACCTCAAGTGATCTGCCTGCCTCGGCCTCCCAAAGTGCAGGGATTACAGGCGTTTGAGCCACCGCACCCAGATTTCAGCGACATTCTTTACAGCATAACCATCAGACGTTGGACACAGTTGCTCTGCTGAATCTCCATCTGGGGCAGCTCCTCAAGTTTCCTTGGCTCTCAAGGCCTTGACTTTTTGACTATTTCAGCCCATTGTGTAGGCTGTCCCTCAATTTGGGTATGTCTGGAGTTCCCTCATGATAAGACCTGGGTCCTGCATCTTTGACAGGAATGTGGCAGAAGTCACACCGCCACTCCTCATTGGGTTTCACCAGGTGGCACACAGTGTCAACTTCTCTCATTACCTGTGGGTTCACTTTCATGATTTGATTAGGATGACGCCTGCCTGGTCTCACCATGGTAAAATTACTTCTAAGCGCTTTCTAATTACTAAAATATTTTGTGAGGAGATGCTTTGAAAGGCTGCTGGCAAGCCTGGCTTCCGGAGTGTTCCACCTGATTAGCTGCAAAGCATCCTGACCTAGGAGGGTCCCAGGTTTCGGTGTACTTTTTGCTCAGGAAGGAAGTGGGCAGGGAGGGGAGGAAAGAAAGAAGAGAGATAAGAAGGGGAAAGGAAGGGAAGGGAGAAAAAAGGAGGGAAGGAGGGAAGGAATGAAGAGAGGGAGGGATCGAGGAAAAAAGAAAGGAGGAAGGAAGGGAGGGAGGGAGGGAGGGAAGGAGGGAGGGAGGGGAGAGGAAGGAAAAGTCAGGCAGGGTAGCTCATGCTTGTCATCCCAGCATTTTGGGAAGCCGAGGTGGGAGGATCACTTGATTCCAGGAGTTCGAGACCAGCCTGGGCAACATAGGGAGGCCTCATCTCTACAAAAAGAAAAAGAAAAACTAGCCAGGCATGGTGGCATGGACCTGCCCTAGCTACTCAGGAGGCTGAGGTAGGAGAGTCTCTTGAGCCTGGGAGGTGGAGGCTTTAGTGAGCCATGATCATGCTACTACACTCCAGCCTGGGCAACAGAGTGAGACCCTGTCTGTATTTATTTATTTGACACCGCGTCTGGCTCTGTCACCCAGGCTGGAGTGTAGTGGCTCAATCTCAGCTCAATTTCATTTTTGCACCGGGCCCTGCAAATTACGCAGCACCGGGCCCAGGGTGATAGAGCAAGAGTCAACTCTTCTTGCCTTTGGGAATATTTCGTGGTGACAGTGAGAGGGCAGGATCTTGTCCTACCGTCAGAGTGGAAGTAAACTTGGATTTCGCCTTGGGCATGTGTGTCTGCAGCGCATAGTGCAGAGCCTGCAGGGCTGGCTGTACAGATGGAGGCGAAGGACGAGTCCAAGGCCTTTGGAGGATCAGACTTAGACAAAGAAGTTGAGGTAGAAAAAAAGCGGGGTGGGCCAGGCGCGGTGGCTCATGCCTGAAATACCAGCCCTTTAGGACGCTGAGGCGGGAGGATCGCTTGAGACCAGGAGTTCGAGACCATCTCGGGCAAACCCGATGGCAGGAACCTGTCTCTACAAAAAGTTTTTTAAAAGTTAGTTGGGTGTGGTGTGTAGTCCCAGCTATTCAGGAAGCTGGGGCAGCTGAATCTCTTGAACCTGGGAGCTTAGAGCTGTAGAGAGCCGAGATCACGCCCCGCCCCGCCAGCCTGGGCGACAGAGCGACCCTTTTTCAAAAAAAAAAAAAAAAAGAAAGAAAGAAAAGAAAAAAATAAAGAAAGAAAAGGAAAAACAGAGCCAGGGTAAGGAGGGGGCCGCGGCAGGCCGTGGACGACTCACGCACCCCTCGTCCCAGCGCTCAGGTCTGCCTGGGGATTGGGGCCCGTGCCAGGGCACGCGCCAGGGGCCAGTCCGGGAAGCCTCCCCCGCGGTCCACACCTATGCCAGTGCGCGCGCTCGACTTGGCTCCTCGATTCCGATCGACCCCTGGCCGAGCAGGAATCCGAGGCACAGGGGCCGGTCCAGTAGCCGGGAGCGAGGCCTGAGCGTCCGGTCGGCAGGCACAGCCTGCCGGGCGCCAAGATCGCGGCCTGCCCCCTCGCCCAGTCCCCTGCGCATGGCTGGCGGCCCGCAGCGAGCGCCCTCGGCGGCGGGGGGGGGCACCCTGCCCCGTCTCCCCAGCAGGCGGCGCGCCAGGGTGGGGCAGAGGCCTCCGTGGGCCCTGGCACGTCCCAGCCGCGCCCTCCCGGCCCCGCGCCCAGGGGGCTGAGCCGGCGGAAGGGGCCTCCCTCTCCCTCCCAGGCCCAGGCGCTTTTGCTGCCCGCAGCCGGGGTTAAGGACCGAGCGGGGGATGGTCGAGGGGGACGCCGGGCCGCGGGTGGTCCCCGCCTCGCGGGCAGGGCCGAGGAGCGCGAACGCAGCATGAACGCAGCCTTTCCAGGAACTCGCCCCGCGCCGCAGGGAGGCCGCCGGGCCCCAGCGAGGCAGAGTACAGACGCGGCCCAGCAGCCTCATCCTCACTCGCGGCGGTGCGGGGGCCGGGGTGGGGGAGCAGCGCGGAAACCCGCCCTCGCCTGACGCCGCCCCCCGCCCGGCCCGCGGCCTCTCGAATCTTCCGTGCAGCGGCCCCCGCGGGGCTGAGCGCCTGGAGCGCTGTGCGTCACCTGCAGAACTTTCAGGAAGGGGCCTGGAGGAAATCAACCTGATGCAAAGGATTGGAAAGGAAACCGAGAACATTGGAGATGTTTTCAACCTCCTCCTGCCGCCTTATACTCAGAGGAATATGTGCTTAGTGTATACACTATGGGAAATACAGAAAAGTGTAAATAGTTAGACTCCCCCCAAAAAAAAAAACCCCTGCAGAAAAGCACCCATAATTCCACCACCCCAAACAAACACTTTACGTAGTTTTACGTAGTGGATAGGCCTTCACGTTTTGCTATGTCTATTTCTCTTTACAGACTTGATCATTCTGCACAAGTCATTAGCGTCTTGCTTTTCGTATTTAATATCTTAGAAGCATTTCCCATTTCCTTAAACACGTCATAAATCTGTTTAAAGGTTCGATGTTAACATTGAACAGCTGTACCAAAAATACATTTTCATTTTTTAAAGGATCAAATGATACAAATACTTTTAAAGTTCTTGATTTTTTATATTTATTTATTTTTTGAGATAGGGTTTCCCCTGTCGCCTAGGCTGGAATGCAGTGGTGCAATCACTGCAGGCTCCAAATCCTGGGCTCAAGTGATCTTCCTGCCTCGGCCTCCCAAAGCGTGAGCCACTATGCCAGCAAGTTCTTGATTCTTAACATTAACTTGTTCTCCAGAGAGACTTGTATTTCCAGTCTTACTGAATGAATGGAGTCTTACTACACCTATGAATATGGATTAGGGAGAGACAGCAGCCCTGACTAGGTAACCCCATCTCTCCCTCTAGGTCCCAAGCTCTGGTCTGTCTTCCTCTGTTCAATAAAATGTAAAGAAATTGCAGAGCCTTCTGGATCTAAACATTCAGACTATTGGGAACTTCAGCCGGTTCTTGTTTTTCAGGTTCTCCATCATTTTTTTTTCTTTTTTAAATTTTTTTGAGACAGAGTCTCGCTCTGTCACTCAGGGTGGAGTGCAGTGGTGCGACCTCGGCTCACTGCAACCTCCACCTCATAGGTTCAAGCAATTCTCCTGCCTCAGCCTCCCAAGTAGCTGGGATGACAGGCATGCTCCACCGTGCCAGGCTAATTTTTGTATTTTTGGTAGAGACAAGGTTTCACCATGTTGACCAGGCTGGTCTCCAACGCCTGACTTCAGGTAATCTGCCCACCTTGGGCTCCCATAGTGCTGGGATTATGGGCATAAACCACTGAGCCTCCCAGCTCCCATCATTTTCTATTCCCCTCAAGCTTAAAAACACTGCCACCTAATCAGTACTCTAAAGAGCTAGAAGAGGAATCTGCCAAGAAGTCTCTCCCCTTGAGCCCTGTGCACCCTGACACCCTTTGGTGTGCTTCCCCAGGAGGCTGAGCCTGCTAATAATAGGTGTGGCGGCTCTCTTGGGGTCAGGCCCAAGAAGAAGTCAGAGCTTTAGTGTTAAATAATTATTTCTATTAAGAATCCCATGGAGAAAAGAAAAAGAATCCCCTGGTAAAACTGGCCCCTGAGTTCCTCTCCACAAAGGATTCTTTGGCAAATCATGGTCCTGAAACAATTTATTCCCCAAATCTGAGTGTCTTAAGAGACTCAGAGGGATTGCCTGGAGCTCCAGTATTCACTATAAGAATAAATAATTGCCAGGTGTAGTGGGTCATGCCTGTAATCCCAACACTTTGGGAGGCCAAGGTTGGAGGACCGCTTGAGTTCAGAAGTTCAAGACTAATCTGGGCAACATAGTGAGACCCCCATCTCTATTAAAAGTTAACATTGGCTGGGTGTGGTGGCATGCACCTGTAGTTCCAGCTACTCAGGAGGCTGAGATGGGAGGATTGCTTCAGCCTAGGAGGTCGAGGCTGCATTGAGGTGTCATTCAGCCACTGCACTCCAGCCTGGGCAACAGAGTGTCTCAAATAAATAAATATTAAACATAAGAACAGGGGAGCAACACACACTGGGGCCTGTCAGCTGGGGGCAGGGCGTGGGGGAGGGAGAGCATCAGGATAAATAGCTAATGCATGTGGGGTGTAGTACCTAGGTGATCAGTTGATAGGTGCAGCACACCATCATGGCACACGTTTCCCTGTGTAACAAACCTACACGTCATGTACATGTATCCTTAAAATTAACTTTAATTTAAAAAGATTATGATGTCAATGAATTATTCTTATTGCCAGATTATTGGAATTTCTTTTTTCTACTATTTTTTGAATTTCTTATTTAAAAAATTTTTTTTTCAAGACGGGGTTTCACCATGTTAGTCGGGCTGGTCTTGAACTCCTGACCTCAGGTGATCCGCCCGCCTTGGCCTCCAAAGTGCTTGGATTATAGGCGTTAGCCACCACGCCCAGCCGAATTTATTTTTTTCATAAGACTATGGGGCCAGGCGCAGTGGCTCACGCCTGTAATCCCAGCACTTTGGGAGGCCAAGGTGGGTGGATTGCCTAAGGTCTGGAGTTTGAGACCAGCCTGGCCAACATAGTGAAACCCTGTCTCTACTAAAAATAAAAAAATTAGCAGGGCATGGTGGCGGGTGGCTGTAATCCCAGCTACTTGGGAGGCTGAAAGAATTGCTTGAACCCAGGAAGTGGAGGTTACAGTGAGCCGAGATGACACCATTGCACTCCAGCCTGGGCAACAAGAGCGAAACTCTGTCTCAAAAAAATGAAACAAAACAAAACAAAAACGTATAATATACTTTATGTTTTAGGTATGCAGAGTGAAGATTCCTAAATGGTCTGTTACATTTTACCAGAGAGAAAAGTAGATTAGGATAGAAAGAAGAATTAGGATGACCAGTTATATATAATCTGGACATTTCTTACTCTGGAAAGACCTTAACTGACATAAAAATAATGCAATGGGAAAATTCCAAAGCTTTGATCAGAAAATGTCTCCAAGTTCCTGTATTTCTTAACATCACCCTTGAATTAAGTTGCTATGTTTGATCAAGAGTTTTGGAATAGGTCTTTTCAGATCAAATATTCTGAACCTGATCTTTAGAGTATCAGTAAAACTGGGGGAGTAATGATGCAGAAAAAGAATAAATAATGACAGCCACTCTACTGAGCGCTAGCCTGCATGCTCATGAACGTTAGGTCATTACTGCCCTTTGAGGAAGGTGCTGTGATGGCCCTCACTTCACAGATGAGGAAACTGACGCTCAGAGGGGTTTGTCTGACTCTCCCTGCTGGGTAACTAGCAGCATCTGTGCTTTTCTTCACTTCACCCCCTTTACTCCTGTGGAGAGAAAGTGAATCCCAGTAAAACTGCACGTTTTCTTCTGTTTTCTCGTGTACCATGTTGATGCAATCAGCACCAAATGCTGATTGGATTTAAAAATAGCAACAGCAGCCACTTTTCCCGTTCACTTTTATTGGGCTGGCTCGTTGCCATCCCGCGGTTCTGCCGCACTCTATCCCTGGGCTGGCCTGTTTTTGCAGCCACATAGGTCTGGTTCACTACCTGCTCCTGCACCCAGAGCTCCTGTTTTGTCCTTCTCTTTGAAGTCACTTATATTCGTGTGCTCATCTGGCACCTCCCCTGTGGGTCACTGGCCTGGTGACATTTTTGAAGACTGCTTTAACTCTTCTTCCCAATGTGCCCTTGCGGTGAGACTCTTCTCTTAGGGTTCCTTAAGATGATTATCCATTCTCTTAAGGTCACTACATCAGGAAATGATTGCATTTTCAAGCTAGAAAGGACGCTGGGTGCGGTGGCTTACGCCTGTAATCCCAGCACTTTGGGAGGCCGAGACGGGCAGATCACCTGAGGTCGGGAGTTTGAGACCAGCCTGACCAACAAGGAGAAACCCCATCTCTACTAAAAATACAAAATTAGCTGGGCATGGTGGCTCATGCTTGTAATCCCAGCTACTCAGGAGGCTGAGGCAGGAGAATTGCTTGAACCAGGGAGGCAGGGATTGCGGTGAGCCAAGGTGTTGCCTTTGTATTCCAGCTTGGGCAACAAGAGCGAAACTTCATCTCAAAAAAAAAAAAAAAAAAGGAAAGGATGCTTCCCACTGTCTAAATGGAGTCTCACTCTGTCGCCCAGGCAAGAGTGCAGTGGCCTGATCTCTGTCCCCTCCCTGGGGTTCAAGTGATTCTCCTGCCTCAGCCTCCCAAGTAGCTGGGACTACAGGTATGCACCACCATACCCAGCTAATTTTGGTATTTTTAGTAGAGAATGGGTTTCACCATTTTGGCCTGGCTGGTCTCAAACTCCTGGCCTCAAGTGATCTGCCTGCCTTGGCCTCCTAAAGTGCTGGGATTACAGGCATGAGCCACTGCGCCTGGCCTGGTCATCGTTTTATGGCAGATTTGCTCTGGTCACTCTGCTAGTCATGTCACCAGGGCTAGGGCAGTGCTCTTTCTTACAGACCAAGCAGCCTCTGGTCACTGGCTGTTTCTTCAGTTCTGGGTTCAGAGCCAGCGCCTGTCGCTGATCGGAGCAGATAACATACCAGCGCCTGCAGACCAAGTCCAGGCTTCTGCCTCTTGGCTCCTCAGAATGGTTGCTTTGCCAATGATGAGTTCTTGAGCAATGCGGGTTTTGCCTATATGAACTCTGCAAACTTTGTCCTATATTAACTCCCCAAACTGTCTTTTTGTTTTATTTTGTTTTGTTTTGAGACAGGGTCTTGCTCTGTCACTCATGTTGGAATGCAATGGCGCAATCACAGCTCACTCCAGCCTTGACCTCCTGGGCCCAAGAGATCCTCCAGCCTCAGCCTCCCAAGTAGCTGGGACCACAGGCACCACCATACCCAGTTAATTAAAAAAAATTGTTTGGTAGAGATGGGGTCTCACTATGTGGCCCAGGCTGTTCTCAAACTCCAGGACTCAAGCCATCCTCCTGTCTCAGCCTCCCAAAGTGTTGGGATTACAGGCATGAGCCACTGCACCCGGCCTGATAGATTGTCTTTCTTATGGATTTGCATAGGCTGAACATCTGACCCTTTGTAGTGTGACAGAGATGCAGCAGTAAAAGGCTGCCTTCAAGGAAGCCAGACTCTACCACGCAGAGGGTATGAGCCTCCCTTTGCTGGTCTAAGTCTCAAACCTGCCTTACTAAGCTGACAAAAGCCTTGTTTTATTGTGTTTTTTTTTCTTTTCCTTTTTTTTTTTTTTTTTTTTTTTACAGGGTCTCATTCTGTCACCCAGGCTGGAGTGCAGTGGCATGATCATGGCTCATTGCAGCCTCGACCTCCTGGGCTCAGGTGATCCTCCCACCTCATCCTCCCCAGCAGCTGGGACTACAGGTGTGTGCCATCATGCCTGGCTAATTTTTTTATTTTTTGTAAAGACAAGGTTTTGCCATGTTGCCCAGGCTGGTCTCGAACTCCTGAGCTCAGGATCCTCCTGTCTCGGCCTCCCAAAGTGCAGGAATTACAGGTGTGGACCACCATGCCTGGACTGTTGTGTTTTTCAATGATTTAAAATTTATTTTAAAAATTACCACAAGGATATAGCATATTTACACCTTTACAATTGATCACCAATTTTTTTTGTTTTTGAGACAGAGTCTCGCTCTGTCACCCAGGCTGGAATGCAGTGGCGTGATCTCGGCTCACTGCAACCTCCACCTCCTGGGTTCAAGCAAGTCTTCTGCCTCAGCCTCCTGAATAGCTGAGACTACAGGCGCGTGCCACCACACCCGGCTGATTTTTTGTATTTTTAGTAGAGATGGGGTTTCACTGTGTTAGCCAGGATGGTCTCGATCTCCTGACCTCGTGATCCGCCTGCCTTGGCCTCCCAATGTGCTGGGATCACAGGCATGAGCCACTGTGCCCGGCCCTCATCATGAAGTTTTTTAAAAAAATAGTATTGTTTGTGTAGTATTTTTATGTAATTTCTATATTGTTTCAATTCTGCAATTTGCTTTCCTGCCCTTAAAATAAAGTAGAATATACACATAGAGAGATGCACAAATCACAATGTACAGTTTGACAAATATTCTCAAACTGAAGACACCCAGTTATTTGTATTCAGATCAAGAAACATTTCCAGCACCCCATATCCAAGGATGCCTTGTACAGAGCTTTGTGTTCTTGCTCTTTCTTCTCTCTTTTCAGAAATTTACCTGATATGAAAATTGATTCTTGTTTGATTTCAAGTCCCCCGCTTTCTAGCATGCAGAATGTGTATAATGGAAGAAACATTTCCTTCTTTCCTTCCTACTCTGATGAGGCTAAGTTACAATTAAGTGGAAAATTTCGGCCTCTTAGGAGACAGCTTGAGGGAAGATGCATAGATTCATAGATCTTTAAAGCTAGAAGAGACTCGAAGAAGAGGAGGTTATGACCAAGGTGTTATCCCTCCCAAGTGGCAGATCTGGGACTAGAGCCCAGGCTGCCTAACAACAAGCCATTATTCTCTGCTTTGCTAATGTTATATAAATAGCCATAACCCAGGGTGGAAGGAGGTACTAGGAAGAGACTTCAGGAAGATTTCCTGTGGACCATGGAACAATGACAGGGTGGCCAACTGTGAACAAGGGTACGAACAGGTGGTTCCCCCACCTCTATTCTCCTGAAAGGAACCATGCTGCCTTTTAGTTGCTTCCTGAAATACCCTCAACAGTTTCCTTAAGTCCATGTATCCCAAATTGTGTGTCCAGGTGCCCTAGGGTGCTGCGCCAAATTCACAGGGGCACATGAAGTTTTTTTTTTTTTTTTTTTTTTTAAGAGGGAGTTTCCCTCTGTTGCCCACGCTGGAATGCAGTAGCATGATCTCGGCTCACTGCAACCTCTGCCTCCCGGGTTCCAGTTATTCTCCTGCTTTAGCCTCCCAAGTAGCTGGGATTGCGGGCATGTACCACCACACCTAGCTAGTTTTTCTGTATTTTTAGTAGAGATGGGATTTTGCCCCGTTGGCCAGGCTTGTCTCGAACTCCTGACCTCAGGGGATCCGACCACCTTGGCGTCCCAAAGTGCTAGGATTATAGGCATGAGCCACCGCACCTGGCCTTATTTTTTATTTTTATTTTTTTGAGACACAGTCTCACTCTGTTGCCCAGGCTGGCGTTCAGCAGTGTTATCTCGGCTCACTGCAAGCTCCACCTCCTGAGTCAAGCGATTCTTCTGCTTCAGCCTCCCCAAGTAGCTGGGACTACAGGAGCGCACCACCATGCCAGACTGTATTTTTAGTAGAGATGGGGTTTCATCATGTTGGCCAGGTTGGCGTTGAACCCCTGGCCTCAAGTGATCTGCCCACCTTGGCCTTCCAAAGTGCTGGGATTACAGGCGGGAACTTCCTCATCTGGCCTCGTCAGGATATTTTAAATGTTCCAGGGGGATATAGTGATACCTGCCATGTATCACACACTGCATAGACGAAGGAAATGCACAGTTTCAACATTACGTTGCATTACATCCCTTTTGGTGGCATCGTATCTTGACAGAATTGGGTTTTGCCGGATACTGTGTTAAAAAGCAAGCACAGCATATGAAAACGGATGGGAAATAGGAAATGAGGGTTATTGTGTGCATCTGATTCTAAGGTTTTGAAAATTGTGCAGTGCTCAACAGGTGCACTCATCCTGTTAGAAAGTAATTGCAGTCATTTAAGAATAAATAAAGGCCAGGTGCAGTGGCTCATGCCTGTAATCCCAGCACTTTGGGAGGCCGAGGCGGGTGGATCACCTGAGGTCAGGAGTCCGAGACCAGCCTGGCCAACATGGTAAAACCCTGTCTCTACTAAAAATACAAAATTAGCCAGGCGTGGTGGCGCATGCCTGTAATCCCAGCTATTCAGGAGGTTGAAGCAGGAGAATCACTTGAACTCAGGAGGCAGAGGTTACAGTGAGCCAAGATCGTGCCATTGCACTCCAGCCTGGGCAAAAACAGCGAAATTCCATCTCAAAAATAAAATAAATACTCAATTTCTTTCGGTTTCTATGTATTGTTTTGCAAATAATTACTAAATTATTAAGACATCAATACTTGTTAAGTTGTTTGGCACTAAATACTTAATGATCTGTTAGGTTCTTCTTTTCACCTAGGAGTTCTGTGAACCTTTGTCTTTGTGGTAAGGCTGGGTGAGATCAGGTTCAAGTCACTGTAGCATCTCTAGTACTTTGTGTCAACTAGGTGTTCAGCTGGTAGACCAGAGTCCAGGATGATTTTATCCCGATACAAAAACTACGTTTCAACAAGTAAGTTGATAGAGGTCATCTACCTTCAGCAGATTCATGTTTCATGAGGCCTGAGGCTCACGTCATTGCCGGAGCCCTCATTCAGGACAATAATGCAAAATCAGGGATTTGAGAATTGGGCAGCAGGCTTGCAAGGGGCCTGTACAAAGTGAGGGGGCCATGAAGCTTAATCTCCATCAGAGTCAGGAGCCTCTGCCACCAACTAGGAAGTAGTGGAAATGGAAATTCAAGCTCAGCTTGATCTGACTTCAAGGAACCTGGCAATGAGAACCCAATTCCTGTATCTTCTCGTGGGAAGGTTTTGAGGAGAAGGCTTTGGCATCAAAGCTGAGTTTGAATTCTGGCTCCACCACTTCCTAGCTCTGTGTGCCGGGAAAGTTACCGACCCTCTCTAGGGGTTATGAGGCAATAACACCCACTCCCCACAAGATTATCAGGATTAAATGAGATACTGCAGGTAAAAGTGCCTGGTCTACAGCAGACACACCAACCGTGTTAATCTCCCTCCCTTCCTCTGCTCCCACACGAGTATCATGTGTATATGGAGGCAAAATAAATATAGACGAGCTAGCTGGTAGAGTTTCCTTTGTGTGGGGGTAAACTCGGTAAATGCATATATATGGCAAGCAACTGTCTGCAAAAGATGCAAATCACACCACGTTGGCAGACCTTTGCCTGGTGTCTTGTCTTGGTTCGGTGCCTAGCTGTGTCTATATACAGGGGTTGCCATTGCCCATAGACTAAGGTAGAAACTCCTTATCCTGGCATTTGAAATCTTCCACAGTCTGGCCTCAACCTAATCCTCCAACATTTTGTCTTACTATGGTCCAGTGCAAACCTCTCCTTTTCCCATTGACCCTTACCCATTCACTACGGCCTCAGCAGAAAGCGATCTCCACTCCCAGGATTTCTCTCTGTTTCCTGAATCCCAAATCCTACCCATCCTTGAGGGTTAGTTCAGGCCCTCTTTTGCAGTGAGCAATTTCTGCCCAATCCCAGCCTCTGGGGAATCTAGTCCTCTCTACTCGAGCCACACCTACCATGTGTACCATGCATTCAAGTCTTAACCACACACTGCCTTATCTAGTTCTGTAAGTTTTAGGGAGTTTGTTTTTTCTTCCAGTTGCATTGTAGCTCAGAGTAGAGACTTGGCCTCTGTTTCTAAGTTGCCATATAACCCCAGGCAAATATCTTTCCTTGATTTCTTTAACTCTGAAGTGAAAGAGTTGGATAAGAGAACTCTAAAATTCCTTAAGATTAGGAAGCTCTCCACAGGGCTCAGTGTGGTGATACATATAAAATCTCAGCCTGTGCAACACAGAGAGACCCTTTTTGTAGAGACAGGTCTCTACAAAAAAAAAATTAAAATTAGCCGAACATAGTGGCTCATGCCTGTGGTCCTAGCTACTCAGGAGGCTGAGGTGGGAGGATGGCTTGAGTCCAGGAGGTCAAGGCGGCAGTGAGCTATGATTGCACCACCGCACTCTAGCCTGGTTGGCAGAGCAAGGCCCTATCTCGAAAATCAATAAAACCAATAACATAAAATCTAATTTAACAAGTATTCAAGCATTTGTTGATCACTTACACCCCAAGCTCTGAGCTAGGTGCTAAAGGATGAATAAAGATAAATAAAACATGGTGTCTGCTCTCAGGAAACATACAGTACAAGGAAGATTAGATGCCATAATCACTTGTGGATTAGGAGCTCAGAGACCAGGAGATGGCAGAGTACCTGTCTCACATTGTATCTTGGGAGTTACTTCATCTCCCCACTCCACTGCCTGGACCCATGACTGACTTGCTTCTCTGAACCCCATATTTCCCATTCCAGCACCCCATTATGCACACCTGTGTCAACAGAGCTACCTTGCCCTCTGACCCTCCATTCACTCTGCTGGTAATCTTGAAGTCAGTCCTAAAGCTGCGCTGAGGGTGGGATCAGGAAGAGTGGGAGGAGCACTAAGAACACAACATAGAGTGATTGCTCTGATGCCTTTATTAGATGCCAAATGCTGCCTGCACTTTACCTACATTCGCTCATTCAATCTGAACCAATGTCTCTAGGCCACAGTTATTATCACCATCCCAGGTTTACAGATGAGGAACCGGAGAAGAGCAAGTAGGTGGAGGAGGTGGCTTGGAACCCAGTCAGTCTGGCTCCATAGCTCACCCTCTCTCAGTGCCTACCAGAAATGACTGCCTCTCTTGGAGTGAAGGTTTAGTGAAGGTTCCCCAGCTTTCTTTTCTGCCAGCTCTGATCTATTTCCTGAGCTACTTCGAGACAGACAGAGGATAATGGGTATTTTCCCTAGGAAGGAAGATCTGGAAGGTGTTAACTGACTGACAATAGCTGGAGTCTGTCAGTTTCCAGGTAGTCATCTTGAGGCAGGGCAGGTAAACCCCAAAAAAGGGGCTCGGCCCGTGAGGGTTCTTGGCTTTGCTCAGGAAAGAATTCAAGAGTGAGCTGGTGTTAGGGGAGAAAATAACAGCTTTACTGAAGTGGCAGTGTTACAACTGCAGCAGCATTGCAGTTCCTGGATGCTCCCGCAGAGCTGTGCTACCCCACAGGCAGTGTGCTGGGAGTAGCAGCTTGGGCTGCAGTCAGATTTACACCTATTTTCAATTACATGTAATAGATTAGTTGATGCAGAAATGTCTAGGAGAAGGGTGGTAACTTTTGGGTCGCTGGGTCATAGCCATGGAAAGGGGTGGTCATTCTGGGGTGTTGCCATGGCAATGATACACTGTCCGGGCGCCCTGGTGGGCATGTCTTTCCCACCTCACTGATGGGAAAGCTGCTTCCTCTCTGTCCCTGTTTTAGCTAGTGCTCAGTTTGGTCTAGTGTCCACGCCCCACCTCTGGAGTTGAGTCCTGCTTTCTACCTCCATCTGCCCCTGAATTACAGAAAAAGATCAGGGTAGATAGAAGCCCTTCGCAGAGTTCCACTATTGGTTCAGATTTAGGAAAATTTTCTGTCCTTTCTTTCCTTTCCTTCCTTCCTTCCCTCCCTCCCTCCTTCCTTCTTTGGAGTGCAATGGCACAATCTCAGCTCACCAGAACCTCCGCCTTCCAGGTTCAAGCAAGTCTCCTCCCTCAGCCTCCTGAGTAGCTGGAATTATAGGCATGTGCCACCACACCCGGCTAATTTTGTATTTTTACTGAAGACGGGATTTCTCCATGTTGGTCAGGCTGGTCTCAAACTTCCAACGTCAGGTGATCCGTCGGCCTTGGCCTCCCAAATTGCTGGGATTACAGGCGTGAGCCACTGCGCCTGGCCCTTCCACATTACTTTCTTAAAATAACAGTTTTATTCAGGAATAATTTACATAAAACACAACTTTAAGTGCACATTTCAATGAATGTTGACAACTGTATATAGCCTGTGACCACAACAATCAAAGTATAAAACAGTTCTATCATCCCCCTAAATTTCCTCCTGCCCCTTTCTAGTCAATCCCGTCCCTCTGACCCTGTCCCCTGGTAACCCCTGATTTGGTCACTGCCATTACAGTTTTGTCGTTTCTGGAATTTCACAGAAATGGAATCATTACAGTGTGTCTGGCTTTTTCCGCATAGCTAATACTTTATGTATTTTTTATTTTAAATTTATTTTAGAGACAGGGTCTCACTCTGTCACCCAGGTTGAAGTGCAGTGCCGAGATGACAGCTCACTGCAGCTTTGAACTTCTGTGCTCAGCCTCTCCAGCAGTTCTCCCACCTCAGCTTCTCCAGCAGCTGGGACTACAGGCCTGCACCACCATGCCTGGCTAATTTTTTATTTTTGAAAAGGGGGGCGGGGGCGGGTCTCACTATGTTGCCCAAGCTGGTTCGAACTCCTGGCCCTTAAGTGATCTCCTACCGTGGCCTCTCAAACTGTTGGGACTACAGTCATGAGCCACTGTGCTGCGTTCACCTGAGCGAACACTTTTGAGGTTCCTTCCAGGTAGTTCTGCATCAGAAGTTTGTTTCTTTTTATTGAGTAGCGTCCCATTGCATGGGTTATTGCAATTTGTTTATTTACTCTCCTGTTCATGGACATTGTGATTATTTTCTGGTTGGCTGTTCTGAATCAAGATTCATGTAGAAGTCTTAGTGTGGGCATCTATTTTAACTTCTCTTGGATAATACCTAGGAGTGGGACTCTTGTGCGGTCGATATATGGTGCAACTGAAATCCTTCCAGCTTTCTGAACCTCACGTTTCCCCACCCTTAGAGAAGACAGCAGGACACACACAGGGCTAGGTGAACTCCATTCCGGCAATGGAGAGGCGTGGGAGGCCCTACAATGCAGGCCTGTGTGTGCAGGAGGCAGGAGGGCGGGGTGTTAGTGCAGCGGGAGCCTGTGCGTTCGGGGGGCTTGAGATGTTGGATTCTGTGGATACAGGCAGGAAACTTAAGAAACAGGCTCTGCTGAGCGGGGACCTGGGGAAGACGGGGGAGCCCTGCAGCCAGGCAGCTCTCCGAGGCTGTGCGTGCAGAAGCAGCAACCGCGGCAAAGCCGTCGGGGAGCCCATTGGGGCCCTCGCCGGGCGGGGAGGCCAGGGCCAGTTCCCAGCTGGACCCGAGAAGGGGCGTGGGCGGCAGAGCGAGGCCCCAGGCAGCCTCCGGGCAGCAGGAGGAGGCCCGGCCCCCGCCCCGCCCCTTCCCCTGCTTTTTCCTCCCCCCGCTTTTTCTTCCCCCGTTCCCTTCTTCTCCCCTCTCCTCCTCCCTACTTCCCTCCCCTCCTTCTCTCCTTCTTCCCCCCACTCCCTTTCCCTCCTTTCCTGTCCCTCCTCCCCTTTTCTCCGCCGCCAAGGCGCAGACCCCGCCCACAACACGAGTCACGTGCGCGGCACGCACCCTCCCTTGGGGCGGGCTCGGGCGGCGGAGTCCCGGGGGAGGAGGCTCGGGGCTGACTGGGCACTCGGCACGGGCCGGGACCCCTTCGCGGGTAGGCGGACGCCGGGAGGGGCCAGACGGACGGCGCGGGGCGGGGCCTGTCGCGAAGGGCGGGGCCTGTTGCCAAGGCTGGCGCAGGAAACGGGCCGAGGGGCGGGGCTGCCGGCTGCCGGCTGGGGCGCTGTTTACTCCTGGCGGGGGAGCTTTAACCCGCGGGCGCGTGGCGGCCGAGAAAACGCGGCGCCGGAGCCGCGGCCCGGGAGCCAGAGGTGGGGCGGGAGGGAGGGGCCGGCCGAAGACGCCTTGGACTGCTGGGCTTTTATTTTTCTTATTTTATTTAAAAAAAAGTCTGGCCTGCTACCCCTGACGTTCTCCCCGGCCATACACACAGACATGCGTGCGCGCGTACTCACCCACACATAGACACCCCCCCGAGTGTGCAGACACGCACATACACACGCGCACATACGACACACATACATACACGCGTGCACACACGGGCGCACCCACACATGCACATATAGACGCTCACACAGATACACACTCGCGGGTGCACACACGTGCGCGCGCACACACGAGCACACACACCCGAGTGCACCCACACGTGGGCATACACACGCGTGCACACCCGTACACACGGGTCACACGTACACACGCGTACACACCCGAGGGCACCCATACGCTCACACACGTGTGCACACACACGCGCACACACAGTAAGTGGTTGCTGGAGGCTGCGTGCTCGCAGCGCTCTGTGCCCTGAGCGGCGCCTTGGGAGGTAGAAGTCTGACACGTGCGGCCCCTGAGGGCGTCTCTGCCACTTCTCCTAATCCAGGAAATGACTCGGTGGCAGCATCCCCTTATGGTTTGTGTGCCTGCATGAGAGTCGTCACGCACTGAGCTGATTTGAGTCTGTGCTCTAGGCAGTCCGGCCACGTATGCTTCGTTTTCTAATATATGCAATCGATACAAGAGTTTTCGGTAAGCCGTGGTGCATTCCGCGAGGGTGTCTGCATGAACACTGAGGACAGGCGGCTTCATGAAGGAACGTGCCTTCCTCCACGAAGTCAGTTTTCCATTATCTGAGAAATCCAGAGTAGAGAGACGCTGTGACACGTAATTTGGTAATGTCCTATCAACTACTCAGGTAACCGTTTTGCACCTGAGGAATGGAGGCTGAGAAAGGTGAAATGGTCAGAAGTCGCACAGCTAGTGAAAGTGCACAAGTCCTTTGACTCCCAAAGCTGCCCCATTCCCGCTCGGGTAATGGACATGTGTGATTTTCTCTGTCCCGCGTCCCTTCCTGTGGGACCTCACTCCTCTATTCCCTGTGGTTTTATTTGGGCTGGCCACCGTAGTATTCCATCTCTCTGGCAACAGCCATCCAAAGGGTGGGTATTTTCACTGAGCAGAATCAATTACAGTTTTTCCCTGGAACTAATATATGAATGTGCGAAATAAAAATTTGTTTTCTGCTGGTGTTGCTAAATTAGGATGTCATAGCTGGGAGCTGCCAGCAGCTATGTTCCCGAGTGCATGAGGGAGGCTCATTTTTGAGGGCTGAGGGCTCTTTTGAAGTAGGAAAAAATGGGACTGATATGAAGGAGCAAAACAGAAATGAGAGATTTGGAGAACAGACCCTACCAACTTTGTTTAAACCCAGGGTCCTGCTGTGCCTGGGGCCAGTTATCCTCCTGAGTTTCCCAGTTAAGGAAGCTAACAAGTTCATTTTTTTTTTTTGCTTAAGCTAGCATTAACTGAGTTCCTGTCACTTGTCTCCAAAAAGAGGCCTGACTAATAAGTTTGGCACAGCAGTATTTATTTATCCCTCAAAGAATAGTGGAAATTGGGTGCTGGCCACAGCTATCACTTGTTAAGTGTTCCACTTCCCAGAATGAGTCATAGCAAGCGTGAGTCCCGGGAAAATCTAATTCTTCCTCAATATTATTGCCTTTATACACAGAAAACAATTCAACAGGCCCAAGTTAGAGATTGGACAGATAACACTTGACCTGGGGATATGATGATGGTCTGGATCATGCAGAGGCTAAAACTGAGATGTCGAGGTGAGATTACTGGAGGGTTCTTAACATGGGGAAAGACAAGGAGAGAGAAAGAAACGAAAGGAAGAAAGAAGGGAAGGAAGAAAGATTGATAGAATAATAACTATTCTGGCTGGGCATGGTGGCTTACACCTGTAATCCCACACTTTGGGAAGCCGAGGCAGGCAGATCACCTGAGGTCAGGAGTTTGAGACCACCCTGGCCAACATGGTGAAATCCCTGCCTGTACTAAAAATGCAAAAATTAGCCAGGCATAGTGGTGGGTGCCTGTAATCCCAGCTACTTGGGAGGCTGAGGCAGGAGAATCACTTGAACCTGGGAGGCTGAGGTTGCAGTGAGGTGAGATCGTGCCACTGCACTCCAGCCTGAGTGACATAGTGAGACTCCCTCTCAGAAAAAAAAAGAATTAACTATTCTATCAGTTGGCTAAAGCTGAAGGATGGAAAGGTGAGAGGGTCAGTCTTAATGAAGCAATTCGAGGACAGAACATGACTTGTAAGGGCATTTGGAATCACAGAATCTTAGCGACAGAGTCCCTGACACATCGTCTCCTTCCTCCTGAAAAATTCCAGTGATGGACAGCTGGGTAGGTCACCAAGAAAAAGGTGGCCAGTGGTCGATGGAGCATGGAGAGCAGGTAGGGATGGTTTTTTGTTTTGTTTTGTTTTGTTTTTTTTAGACGGAATTTTGCTCTGTTGCCAGGCTAGAGTGCAGTGGCTCAATTGCAGTCTTGGCTCATTGCAACCTCTGTCTCCCTGGTTCAGGTGATTCTCCTGCCTCAGCCTCCCAAGTAGCTGGGACTACAGGCACGTGCCACCACACCTGGCTAATGTTTTGTATTTTAGTAGAGACCGGGTTTCACCACAGCCAGATGATCTCAATCTCCTAATCTCATGATCCGCCTGCTTCAGCCTCCCAGAGTGTTGGGATTCCAGGCGTGAGCCACTGCACCCAGCCAGGATGGTCTTTTCATATCCTCTGTCAGTCATGGCCATTCTGAGGGTCTGGGGATAACATTATAGAGGCCCTATACATTTCCTCCTTGGAAACACATCAGGTAAACTGAGACTAGTCTGATACTGTCAACATGAAAAGAAACAACGTTTACATGTTTTCACCCTAACAGACAAAGGGGACAGATTCTTTGCTGGCTCTCTCACTGCTAGGCCTTTGACAGAGTTGAGAGGTGGAAGTCAGGAGCAGGCTGTATTTGTCTGCTTGAGAAAGGAAAGAAGGGAAAGGGGTAGTTACGAAGTGAGGAGCATAAGGTCAAGAGCAGTGGAAGACAGCAGGAGGAGGAGAGAAACAGCAGGTATGAGCAGTAGGATTTTGGGGGAAGAAACTTGGAAAGAGGATTTTTGAAAGCTTCTTGTGTGTTGTGCAATGAAATTCCTCCTTGGCTTCCTCCTATAAGAATGTCGACAAAGACGTATTACATTAAAGGCTTTTTTCAGTTGGATTTGTTTCTTCTCCTGGCTGTTTCATCCAGGCATCACAAGTCTGTCCTCAGCGGTTTACAACCTTCCCAGCTAACCAAAGGCACTATAGCCTCTTACCTCCTGTACCTTTCCCCAATACATACAGGAGGTCAGAGTGACAATGAATACTTCCATTTATCAAGTGGTGGGTTAGCACATTGGGAATGGAGTGGGTGGATGCTAAAATACATGATCGGAATGATTTTCCGGTCATTTGGCTGTTAGTATTCATTCAAAGGAGCCTGGCAACTCATTGGCTAGTGAATTTCAAAGTGTCTCTTTGGGGTGATTACTTTGGGTCAAGAGATAAGCCACGAAGAAAGAAGGGGAAGATCAAAGGAACAACAACCTAGAATGGTCTAGAAGCGGATTGAGATCTAGTTTCTATATAGGACAGATCTTCACCCCTACCTTGAGTGCTGAACTATGAAACACCTAGATGCTAGTCATTTTTCATGGCCTCAGGAATCACTGACAGTTTGTCAGGAGTGATTTGAGAAGCAATCAATTGCACTATAAGCGGGAGAAGGCTGGGATTTGTAAATCAACAGCTTCTAAGTGAGAAGATTGTGAGATGGGCCATCTCTAAGACAAGCATTGAAAAATCAGAGTGCTCCCGGGTGGATAATATAAAAGGATAATTGGACAGGATTTTAATAATCCACAAGACTTCTGCTTCCATGTATTATAAGGATTTCTAGGGCAAGATGTGGCCTAACGTCAGATGAATTGCAGGTTAGAAGAATCGTTAACTATATATCTTATAAAGGTAAGACTCTGGGTTTTATGGGCAAATGTTGTATTGATTTTCTCCAAAAAAAAGCCTAAAGATAAGTCTCATTCTTGGCTGGGTGTGATGGCTTATTCCTGTAATCCCGCCGGTTTGGGAGGCTGAGGCAGGCAGATCACGTGAGGTCAGAAGTTCGAGACCAGCCTGGCCGACATGGTGAAACTTCATCTCTATTAAAAATACAAAAAAAAAAAAAAGTTAGCCAGGCATGGTGGCGCATGCCTGTAATCCCAGCTACTTGGGAGGCTGAGACAGGAGAATCACTCGAACCTGGGAGGCAGAGGTTGCAGTGAGCCGAGATCGTGCCATTGCACTCCAGCCTGGGAGACAAAACAAGATTCCATCTCTAAAAAAAAAAGTCTCACTCTTCCTCACCTAAATGAATTTAGGCAGGCCTGTGAAATGAGGAGAAACTTTTTGCCAGTAAATGATTTAAACTTGATGTCTTAGTCTGTTTTGCGGTGTTGTAAAAGAATACCACAGACTAGATGATTTATAATGAACAGAAATTTATGTCCTCACAGTTCTGGAGGTTGGGAAGGCCAAAACCAAGGTGTATGCATCTTGCAAGGACCTTCTTGCTATGTCACAACATGGCAGAAGGGCAAAGAGAGGGCAAGAGAGTAAAAGGGGACAAACTCATCCTTTTATAAGGAACCCACTGTCATAATAAGGGCATTAATTTATTCAGGAGCATAGTACCCTATGACCCAGACATCTTCCATTAGCCCCTACCTCCCGACACCACTGCACTGGTGAGCAAGTGAACTTTGGGGGACACATTCAAAACATAGCACTTAGAAAAATTAAATTGGGAGGAGAATCAAGGTGTCAGACCTTCCTATCTATACCGAAATTCAAGAGGGAATTCCTCCTACTTCTTCTTTTTTTTTTTTTTTTGAGATGGAGTCTCGCTCTGTGGCCCAGGTTGGAGTGCAAGGGCATGATCTCGGCCCACTGCAACCTCAACCTCCCAGGTTCAAGTGATTCTCCTGCCTCAGCCTCCTGACTAGCTGGATTACAGGTGCCTGCCACCATACCTGGCTAATTTTTGTATTTTTTGGTACAGATGGGGTCTCACTATGTTGGCCAGGCTGGTCTCAAACTCCTGACCTCAAGTGATCCACCCGCCTTGGCCTCCCAAAGTGCTGGGATTACAGGCGTGAGCCACCATGTCCAGCTCAAGAGGGAATTTCATGCTGTGTGTCAACCCACTTGGGCTCGTAGTGTCTTATGGACCAGCCTTGTGAAGTTGGGTATCCCAGTGGGGAGTGATGAAGGCCGATCTCTGCTGGATATAATAAACTGTGCTGACTGTGAATACAATATGATATCTGGCACAAAGAGCATCCACTATTCAATTCTGAAGAGCCAGAAGTTGTCATAAAATGATTGGCAGCGTTTAAAATGCTTTTAGAAACAGCCTTTTATCTCTGGGGTTTTATCTGATTGGCAGATGGGGTTATGGACTTTTGTTTTTTAATCTTTTCATTTTGCTTGTCAAGAGGTTGTTCAATTGATCAGCCCCACATCCTGGGCAATAGTTCGTTAGCACATTGCTGTTGCGGCCTTGTGGAAATAATAATAATAATTTTTTCCCGGTGCTTCATGGCTTTGCCATTCCACAGTATGCAAGATCACCCTGTGCACTTTGTCAAGATCTGTGATACTTCTGCATGATTTTTGTCTCAAGATCTGGGTCATTCTTGACCATCTGGACAGGCTGGAATTGCAGCAGGCACATCTGCCTTGGGTGGCTGTTTGCTGCTACAGAAGGATAAGGAAGAAGGCTGGAGTGCTCACGTGGGGCTAGTGACCAGAATGGAATACATTTGAGAGATGATGGAGTTTAGCAGCTGGACCAATATGAAACTCTGGTAAGTTCACTAAAGAAAAGGCCACCAGCCCCCTTCTGGGGAGGGCTAGGGGTGATCCTGCCAAGTGACAGAAAGTAAAAATAAGGTCCTTAAGAGCAAAGTCATGTGACTATAAACACACTGTAGAAGAAAAATAACCTCTGTGTCTGTGTATGACAGGGTCTTATGCTGTCACCCAGGCTGGAGTGCAGTGGCCTGATCATGGTTCACTGCAGCTTCGGCCTCCCGGGCTCAAGTGATGCTTTCACCTCAGCCTCCCAAGTAGCTGGGACCACAGACATACACGACCATGCCCAGCTAATTTTTTTTTTTTTTTTTTTGAAACAGGGTCTTAGTCTGTTGCTCAGGCTGGAGTGTGGTGGTGCAATCATGGCTCACTGCAGCCTCAACCTCCCAGGCCCAAGCAATCCTCCTATGTCAGCCTCCTGAGTAGCTGAGACCACAGGCCTGTGCTTCCATACCTGGCTAGGTTTTATTTTTTATTCTGTAGAGACAGGGTCCCCTTGTGTTACCTAGGCTGGCCCCAAACTCCTGAGCTCAAGCGATCCTCCCACCTTGGCCTCCCAAAGTACTGGGATTACAGATATGAGCCACTGCACCCAACCCAGTAAAATTACATGCTGATTGGAACCCAAGAAACTAAAAGAGGAGTGTCAGGGGTGAGTATTCCCAATGTGCCCTTTTCCTACCAGTTCTTCACTTCTTCTTTTTCTTTTTTTTTTCTTCTTCTTTTTTTCTTACACTATCACCCAGGCTGGAGTGCAGTGGCACAAAGTCGGCTCACTGTAACCTCCACCTCCTGGGTTCAAGTGATTCTCCTGCCTCAGCCTCCCACGTAGCTGGGATTACAGATGTGCAGCACCATGCCTAGCTAATTTTTATATTTTTAGTAGAGACAGGGTTTCACCATGGTGGCCAGGCTGGTCTTGAGTTCCTGACCTTAAGTGATCTGCCCGCCTTGACCTCCCAAAGTGCTGGGATTGCAGGTGTGAGCCACCATACCCCACCCAATTCTTTACTTCTTTCTGCCTATTTTACTTTGCTCCATCTCTCCTCCTTCTGTTTTGGGAGCGCCCTATCAGTTTTCTGGTACCGTTTGTTATCGAAGGGGTCGGATAACTTCAGGCTTGTCTTCAGGGTCCTCTTGGAAATCTAAGGTTCCCGGTGCTCTGCCATCTTGTTTGGTATTATTGTTATTATATTATTATGTTATTTTTGAGACAGAGTTTCACTCTTGTTGCCCAGGTTTCAGTGCAATAGTGCCATCTTGGCTCACTGCAACGTCCGCTTTCCAGGTTCCCTGCAACCTTCACTTACCGGATTCTCCTGCTTCAGCCTCCCCAGTAGCTGGGATTACAGGCTTCTGCCACCACACCCAGCTAATTTTTTATATTTTTAGTAGAGATGGGGTTTCACCATGTTGGCCAGGCAAGTCTCAAACTCCTGACCTCAGGTGATCCACCTGTCTCCACCTGCCAACATGATGGGATTACAGGTGTGAACCACAATGCCTGGCCATTTAATGTTATTTATTTCTTTCACAGCTCTGTGTTATCTCCCTTATAAGTGGGAAAAAACTGGCCACTGAATTTAGCCTCTGTTAAAAACCTTCCATGAGAAGAGTATTCCTGCAGAGTTTGTAGTGTGGCAACCTAAGGGAGAGGGTTTCCCAGTGAGATTGGGGACCACTCAGATTGTATCTGTTGAGTTCAGCTGAATTGGTATTTTCATCACATGGTATGTGCCTGGACCTGGTCTGCTTCAGAGGGAGAGCCGTGTCTAGATTTTTTTTTCTTTTTTTCCTCTTTCTTTTCTTTCTTTCTTTCTTTTTTTTTTTTTTTAAGATGGAGTCTCATGCTATTGCCCAGGCTAGAGTGCAGTGGCACAGTCTCAGCTCACTGCAGCCTCTGCCTCCTGGGTTCAAGCGATTCTCATTCCTCAGCCTCCTGAGTAGCTGGGACTACAGGCAGGCATCATCACACCTGGCTTATTTTTATATTTTCAGTAGAGATGGGGTTTTGCCATGTTGGCCAGGATGGTCTCAAACTCCTGACCTCAAGTGATCTGCCCGCCTTGGCCTCCCAAAGTGCTGCGATTGCAGGCATGAGCCATCGTGCCTGGCCATGTCTAGATGTTCTTTCACCCGTGCAGAAATCTTTTCCTTGGCCTCCCACTCCTCCAGTCTTAGTTACAAGCTCCTCCCTGGGGATACAAGGTAGGATGAAGCCTCAGCTGATCCATGCTCAGTTCTGGATTTTATCATCCTGACCTGAGCAGTGAGATAAACATAATTTTAATCCCCACTTTTAATGCACTCACTAGAAAGCAGACAAGGCTGTTCCAGAATGGATTTCCTGTGTCACAGAAATCACAGAAGCATAAAAGGGAAAAGCCAGATGTGTACACTGAGCCTGCCCAGGCTTACACATTCCTTCATACCGAGAGTCACAGGGCCTTATGTTCCCTGTTCTCAAAGCCAGCTCATTTTCCCCCTTTTTGAATATGGACATTTGCTCAAATTCACAGAGTTTCAGAGCTAGGAGGAAGGAGACACAGATCTGTGCGTTTATGTGTGTTGGGGTGTACCCGTGGCCATCTTTACACATATAGGGGCTTGGTGTGAAAGTGTCACTGTGAAGATCTAAGCGAGCAACTTCAGAGATACCCTTAACCTTTGAACACCTATTTGCACCCTATGTATCTTTTCTCTTCAATGGCATGCAAAGCCCACCTCTTCCAGGAAAGCCTTGCAGATTGAGTAGATCAGAGAGAAGATGCCATTGGCCCCAGGGCACACTGGCCCCACCACTTTCTCTTAAAATTGACTCTAGTGCTTCTTGGAGTGAAAATACTTCCAGTGGGTGCTGGACCTGTTTTTGTCCACTAAGATACATTGTAATTTCCTCAATCAAAAGAAAAGCATGAAGTACGCCACACATGCAACATTAACAGTATTATTGTTTTCACTTGAAACTCACAGCCTGGCTTGAGATTATGGTATGAAAGTTGTGTTTAGAACTGTGATCACAAGCCAGGTGTGGTGGCTCACACCTGTAATCCCAACACTTTGGGAGGCCGAGGCAGGTGGATCACTTGAGGCCAGGAGTTCGAGACCAGCCTGGCCAACATGGCAAAACCCTGTCTCTATTAAACACATAAAAATTAGCCACGCAATTAGGGTCCCTGCCTGTAATCCCAGCTACTTGGGTGGCTGAGGCAGGAGAATCACTTGAACCCAGGAGGTAGAGGTTGCAGTGCACTGAGATCATGTCACTGCACTCGCCTGCAGTGACACTTTGCAGTTTAGACAGAGTGAGACTGTCTCAAAAAAGAACTGTGGATCACAGAGGTAATGTGGTCCCATGTCTAAGTGAATGAGACAGTGGTGAAGAATTGACTAGCTGGCGTCCTGATGGGCAACTTTTTGGAAGTCTAACCAGACCCTTGATCATCATTATTTATCGAGTGTCTAGTATGTGCCAGACACTATTCTAGAAACTGAGGATGATATAGCAGTAAGTAAAAGCAAAGTCTCTACTCTCACTGAATTTGTAGTTGAGTGGATGGAGACAGACTATCAAGCAGTGATGAGTGCAAAGAAGAGAAATAAGGCTGGGCAAAGGGGCTGTTCAGTGGTGGCATTGTAGTTATGTATCTTACAATGAGTGCATCGGAGCGGGAACCTGATTAAGTGATGGAACAAGTCCAGTGGGTATCTGGAGGAAGGTCATTCTAGCCCAAGGAACAGCCTTGGAAAAGCTGAGTTAGGAGTGGGGCTGAGGAACAGCAAGGGGGCCACTGTGGCAGGAGCTTCAGGAGCCAGGGAAGAGTGGTGGGTGGGGGGACTGGAGAGCTGATCACATGGTGAGACTGGAGAGAGATCCTGTAGGGTATTGTAGTGAAAGAGATGGGAAGCTGTTGGAGTTTTGAGCAGAAGAGTGACATGATCTGACTTAGGTTTTGTTTATTTTTGTGAGACAGAGTTTCACTCTGTCACCCAGGCTGGAGTGCAGTACGTGATCTCGGCTCACTGCCACTTCTGCCTCCTGGTTTCAAGAAATTCTCCTACCTCAGCCTCCGAGTAGCTGGGATTATAGTAGAGTGCCACCACGCCCAGCTATTTATTTAATTTGAGATGGAGTCTCGCTCTGTCACCCAGGCTGGAGTGCAGTGGCGATATCTCAGCTTACTGCAACCTCCGCCTCCTGGGTTTAAGCAATGCTCCTGCCTCAGCCTCCCGAGTTAACTGGGACTACAGGAACCTGCCACCATGCCCAGCTGATTTAAAATTTTTTTTATTTTTATTTTTAGTAGAGATGGGGTTTCACCGTGTTAGCTAGGATGGTCTTGATCTCCTGATGTCATGATCCAGCCGCCTCGGCCTCCCAAAGTGCTGAGATTGCAGGCATGAGCCACTGCGCTCAGCCTAATATTTGTATTTTTAGTAGAGATGGGGTTTCACCTTGTTGGCCAGGCTGGTCTCAATCAGCCCGCCTCTGCCTCCCAAATGCTGGGATTACAGGTTTGAGCCACTGCACCCGGCCTGACTTAGGTTTCAAAAGAATGTGGCTTCTGGGATGTTGAAGAGACTGTAGAAAGGCAGTAGAGAAAGCAGGGAGACCAGGGGGAGCCCACGGTGGAAGGCCAGGCTAGAGAGATGGTGGCTGGCCTAGGGAAGCTATGCTGGAAATGCTGGAACATTAATTAATTCTGGCTGAATTTCACTAGAACCAACAGGATTTTCTGAGGAATTGAATGTGAAGGATGAGTTAAAAAAAAAAAAAAAAAAAGGAGTTAAGGATGATTCCAAGTTTTTGTTTGTTTGTTTCCTGAGCAACTAGAGGAAGGGAACTGCAATTTACTGAAATGAGAAGGAGCAGATTTTAAAGGGAAATCAGGAGTCTGGTTTTGGACATGGTACATTTGAGATCTGATTAGACATCCGAGTGGAGATGCCAAGTAGGTAACTGGTGTTGAGAGTCTGGAGGTCAGGAAACCAGGTTACGTATAAATCAAGCCTCTGGTGGAGCCTGAAGCCTCAGTTTATTCTGTTGGCCTCATCTGCTCTAAATATATGGCCGAGAGGTCTTCAGTATCCCAGGAATCTGCTGAGCATCTGAGGCATGCTTTGAACTAGGGATCGCCGGTACCATGGAATAACTCTAGTCTGTCCTCATATGCAACGGGCTATTCATTTATTAACAAGTGCTTATTAGGTACCCGCTACAGGCCCGGTATGGTGCTTCATGACTGTAATCCCAACACTTTGGGAGGCCGAGGTGGGAGGATCACTTGAGCCCAGGAGTTCAAGACTAGCCTGGGCAACATAGTGATAGTGTTGTTACAAAATTTTGTCTAAAAACTTAGCTGGGTGTGCTGGCATGTGCCTGTAGTCCCAGCTCCCCAGAGGCTGAGGTGGGAGGATCGCTTGAGCTCAGGATTTGGAGGCTGCAGTGAGCCATGATGGTGCCCACTGCACTCCAGGCACAGTGACAGAGTGAAACCCTGTTTCACACTCAAAGAAAAGTGCCTGCTACATGCCAGCCACTGTACTAGCTGTTGGGTATACAATAGAAAACAAGACATACTCCCTGTACTCACAAAATATTTAGTCTTTTGGGGCATTAGGACAAGAAAATGGAGATTTCAGTGCAATGAGTCACAGTGCTTTGGACAGATGGGAGGGGTGCCTAGTTCCAGACTTGGAGGCCTGTGAAAGCCTTTCAGAGAAAATGCTATCTAGGTTGACCCCTGAAGGATGAGCAGAGCTCGCCATGTAAAGAGGTGAGAGGGTAGGGTAGAGTGTTCTAGGCAGAGCAAACAGCGTGTAACAGGCAGAGAAAGTCTATTCAGGCAAAGAACAGAAGATCAGTTGGACGTCTGGAGTGCCACGTGAGGGGTAGAGGGAGAGGGGCAGGGAGAGGCTGGAGGTGTCACTGGAAGGCACACCATGAAGGACCTTAATGTGCAATGTTGGGACTTTATTATCAAAGCCATTGGGAGCTTTTGAGGAGTTTTAAGCAGAGGCAAGAGGTTGGGGTAATGGGTGGGTTGGAGGGAGGCAGGCCCGGTTGCGTTACATGGGGGT
The DNA here is from genome assembly GCA_963573385.1 of Cacajao melanocephalus. Lineage (NCBI taxonomy): Eukaryota > Metazoa > Chordata > Mammalia > Primates > Pitheciidae > Cacajao > Cacajao melanocephalus. Next base: position 29,374 of record CAUYLG010056379.1, on the reverse strand, counting down.
TGGGAGGGTGGCAATCTCAGACTCTCACTGCTCTCAAATAGCACGTATGAGTCCATAGTGCATGAGGCAGGGAAGGGAGGTCAGGTCTGGGTCTACTGTGCTTAATCTCAGCTATTGGGAGATACTCTCCAAAGAGCTAATTACTTAATGGAAATAAGGTAGAAGATAGTTACATTTTTCTTCTTTTTCTTTCTTTCTTTTTTAGAGACAGGGTCAGCCGGATGCAGTGGCTCATGCCTGTAATCCCAACACTTTGGGAGGTGGGTGGATCACCTGAAGTCAGGAGTTCGAGACCAGCCTGGCCAACATGGTGAAACCTCATCTCTACTAAAAATACAAAAATTAGCTGGGCGTGGTGGCACATGGCTGTAATCCCAGCTTCTCAGGAGGCTGAGGCAGGAGAATGGCCTGAACCTGGGAGGTGGAGGTTGCAGTGAGCCGAGATTGTGTTATTGCACTCCAGCTTGGGTGATAAGAAGAATACTCCATCGAGAGAGAGAGAGAGAGACAGGGTCTCATTCTATCACCCAGGCTAGAGTACAGTGGTTTCAGTCGTAGCCCACGGCAGCCTCCAACTCCTGGGCTCAGGTGGTCCTTCCACCTCAGCCAGAGTAGCTGGGAATAGAGGCATGTACCACCATTCATAGCTAATTTTTAAATTTTTTGTAGAGATAGGGTCTCACTATGTTTCCCAGGCTGGAACTGAACTCCTGGCCTCAAGTGATCCTGCTCCCTCAGCCTCACACAGTGCTGGGATGATGGGCATGAGTCATACACCTGGCCTGTCTACATTTTAATAGGGGGCCACAGTGTGGGAGAAAGTAGGGTGAAGGGCAGTTCTAAGTAAGGGGGGACAGCCCCCCAGGAAGGGCAAGCCTTAGTCACAGGGGAAGGGGGAAGAAGGGGGAACGAGACTGGAAAGCAAAAAGTGATTGTCTTTGTAAGTACATCTTACTTTGTGTAATGTGCCTGTTGTGCAGTGTGCATTCAGGTCAGGGCCTGGATTCTGCGTGAAGGTGCTGAGCACTGGGTGTGTGTGTGTGTGTTGGCAATGGTTGTTTGTATTGGGATGACTTCTCTGCATCTGTGTTAATGTGCAAAACTCTGGAATATATACTGTGCAAGTACCTACCGGCAGTAAAGAGATATGCATCCAATTTATGCAGAGAGAGAGCATACATCCTTGGAAGGCCTGTGGTATCAATCACTAGTTCTCAAACAGAACAATTCTATTGAAATGTAGAGACTATTCTGGCTCACTTTGCACACAATAGGCACTCATGTGTTTGTCAAACGAATGAGTGTTTTGCTTTTATTAAAGTGTAATCATTTAAATAAATATACAGGTTTGGTTAAAAGCTTAAACTAAACGTTTTAGGAAGAATAAATTGGCTGTGCACAGTGGCTCATGTCTATAGTCCCAGGACTTTGGGAGGCTGAGGCCAGAGGATTGCTTGAACCCAGGAGTTAGAAACCAGCCTGGACAACATAGTGAGACCCTGTCTCTCAAAAAATAAGTTAGTTGGGCATGGTGGAGCATGCTTATAGTCCCACCTACTTAGGACGCTGAGGTAGGAGGATCGTTTAAGCCCAGGACATGGAGGCTGTAGTGATCTTTAATTCCCCACTGCGCTCTAGCCTCAGTGATAGAGTGAGGCCCTGTCTCAAAAACAAACAAACAAAAACTAAAGAATAAATTCACAGCCAGGCACCAACATCCATTCATGAATCCTAGCACTTTAAATCCTGTTATGGAGTTTATATACTAGCCCTACCTCATGTAAGAAACTTTCACTGTTTCATTTCACTCAATAAACATTTCCTGAACACCTTAGTCCCAAAGGCTAGCCCTGGGCTGTTGCTGCCCCACTCATTTCCCTTTCCTCTGAGCCACTTTACTCTGGGTGTTGCAATTAGAGCTTAATTATATGTTATCTTGTATTGTTCCTTAATTGTTGCATGTGCATTAATCCACTTCCATGTAGGCTGTATAGTCCTCGTGGGCAGGGACTGTGTTATAAACTTCAGGATAGGTGAGGAATTTAGCAGAGAGGTAAATATATAGAAGTAAGTAAACACCCACTGTTTGAAGAAAAATGGAAACGAGAACATAAAACTATTCATGAACTGTAGTAACATGTAACATACAAAATGTTCTTAAAAACAAGAGGATACATTGTTACTATATTGTTACAATGTTAACTATCTAAACTATTCCCTCCCTCCCCACCCCCCCCCCATCCTTTTTTGTTTTTTTCGTAGAGAAGAGCTCTTGCTGTTGCCCAGGCTGGTTTCAAACTCCTGGCCTCCAGTGAACCTCCTACATCGGCCTCCCAAAATGATAGGATTACAGGCATGAGCCACCTTGCATAGCCTAAATATTCCTTGAATGATTAAATATAAAATTTCAATCTGGGCTGGGAGCGGTGGCTTACGCCTATAATCCCAGCACTTTGGGAGGCTGAGGTGGGAGTTCGAGACCAGCCTGGCCAGCATGGTGAAACCCCATCTGTACCAAAAATACAAAAGTTAGCCGGGTGTGGTGGCAGGAGCCTGTAATCCCAGCTACTTGGGAAGCTGAGGCAGGAGAATCGCCTGAACCTGAAAGGCGGAGGTTGCAGTGAGCTGAGATCGTGCCATTGTACTCCAGCCTGGGTGACAAGAGAGAGCCTCCGTCTCAAAAAAAAAAAAAAAAAAAAAAAAAAAAAAAAATTCAAACTGCATTTTCATATTAAGGTAATTGTGGTGATGCAAACCAGAAATATTTCCTAGAGTGTGAGAGTTAAAGGGTAGAACCCGCCATTGCTGAATTACTGGATAGCCGGATTGTCCTATATTGGGACTTCTCCATGGCAATGCCAGCATTTTTTTGGGCTGTACAATTCTTTGTTGTGGGGGGCTGTCCTGTACAGTTGGATGTTAGCAGCCTCCTTGGCCTTTACCCACCAGATGCCAGTAGCTCCCCTCTCCCAGTTGTGACGATCCAAAACGCCTCCAGACATTGGTGTCTCATCACCCCCAGCCCATAACCAGCGTCCTATAGGAATTTTGGTTCTAGTTAGATAATTTTCTTATTTCACAAATGGTGGGAAATGGGGGAAGGGAAATACTTATTTGCTATGAGCTAGAAACTCTTATCTATGTTATTCCATCTTGCAGATGAAGAAGCCGGAGTACCGAGAGTGGAAGAACCTGCTGGAGATCATAAAAGCGAATTTAGTTCAATCAGGACTGCAAGCCGGTTTGTCTGACTACAAAGACTTTAGCCCTTTTCCAGGACACTCCCACTGCTTCTTTGCCAGGAAAACAGCACACCTCAAACCCAAGGTGAACTGCAAAGTCAAAAATTATATCCAAAACATATTTAAAAAGTTTTTTAGGGGAGAGGAATTACTACTTTCAGAGTTATTACATTTGCTTGAATATAAATATACATGTCCACACATATATAGACATGGGGGCCCCTCCCTACCGTCGTGGCTCTGGTCTTATCTCTGAGAAACACAGAGCAACACAATGGAACAACTTCAATTCTCCTTGTTACAAATTATCCAAAAGCCAGAGCCTAACGGTGCCAAAAGCAACCGGTCCTGTTTACGTAAGGCTTGAAGGCTAATAGTTAACTTTTTCCCATTTAATTCCAGCAACAGTAAATAACGCCTCACTTTACACCGCCAGAGGAAGGAGATGTCATGAAATGGGGAAGAAAACACTGAGTGCAAAGGAAAATGGGAAGGTGCTTTCCAGCTTCCTCCCGCTGGCGCGGGCGCGGGCACTTGGGGCGGCCGGGGCTGCACCGCCTGGGTCCCCCCGGTCCTCGCCGAGCTCCCGAGCGCGGCGCCCCAGCTCTCTGGCTCCCTTCCCGCCCTGGGGCGAGCGCGGCCCCTCTCAGAGAAGCCGGTTCCAGAGCCAGGCCTGGAAAAACAACAGCGAGAGAAACTTTGGCTCGTTGCGAAAAGCCAAGCCTCAAGTTTGGCTCGGGGCTGCAGCTGCCGGTTCCGATCGGGGGATGGGGCGGGGTGTGTGTGTGTCGGGGGTGGGGGGGGTTCACCACTCGGTCAGGTTCAAGTGCGCATGTGCGCGAGGAGTCGCTGGGGCACTTATTGAGCGCCGACTGTCTACGGGCGGCCGGGGGTGTGTAGCCCGGGCGCACGGGGCGGGCGGGGTGTGTACTGGGAGGGTGCGGGGCCGAGGGTTGGCCCGGGAGGCGCTGGGGCGCGGAGGTTGGGCGGGCGGGGGTGTGTCCCGAGTGTCTCCGCTGGGCGCCGGCGGGCGCGCTGCTCCGCTCCCTTCCCGGGCGGGAATCCGGGCCGGGTTGTGGCCGCGGCCGCGTACGTGAGCGCAGTGTCCCGGGAGGGGGCAGGCCGGCCAGGTGGGCGCCAACCCAGCCTCGGCGGGCGGCTGGAGCGGAGCCGGGCCGCGGGCCGCGCCGGGAGGGCGGGCAGGGCCGCGGCCGCTGCAGCCCGGAGCCGAGCGAGCCGTCCGAGCCGAGCCGTCCGAGCCAGGGAAGCCGGGCGCGCCGCTGCCGCTCGTGGGGGGCCGAGGTGAGCTGCGTGGGGACCTCGCGGCGCGGCAGCCGGGGACCGGGGCTGCCGCGAACTTCCCACGCCCCGCGCGCCTGCCGGGGGGCCGGGCCGGCGGCCTCGGAGGCTCGGGGGGTCTGGGAGGCCGGGGCCGCGGCGGGCGGGGCGCGGGGCGCTGCGGCAGGGCCGGGGTGGCGGGAGGGGGTGGCTGCCGCTCCCGCGCGTCGCCTTGTTTACCTCGCGCGCCGCCGGCGCCCCCTCTCGGAGCCCCCTCCTCGACTTCGGGCGGCCTGGAGTCGTCACTCGGAGGGACGTGGACCGGCCCGCCTGCTCCTTCCCGTCCCTTTCCGGCGGGGCTGCCCGCCCGGCCCTCCTGCGCCTCGCGCGTTCCTGCGGGTTCCTGCCCACTCCGGCCAGCGCGCCAGGCCGGGCTGCGGGACAGGCAGGACAGGGGGACTGGGGGACACACCCTCCGCCCGCGCCCCTCCCGCCCTGGCCGCCGCCCCCTTTGCCCGCGCGCTCTCGCCCACGCGCCCCTGGCCCTCCCCGGCAGTGGCACCGTGGGCTCGCGGGGTGCCCGAATGGGGGCCTGCACAGGGAGTTTGTCCTGTGCAAACAATTTCCGAGGCAGCGTGTTCTTCCCTGCCGGGGAGTGCAGAGCTCAGCGCCTTCACTTTGGAACTGACTCGGAGACCTGAAGAACCCCACCTGGCCAGCGGGGAGGGGGGCCGCCGCCTCCCGGTTTTGGCAGCCGTGGCCAGTTCCCGGTGGCCTTGTAGGACTTCCACCGGGCAGGCGTTCCCATGGTGCCAGGCTGCTGGGCGCCGGGAATCCCTGCAGGCCGGCGCCACTTTCCTTAGAACCCCCTTTCTGGAAAGGTGCACTTGGGGGGTTTGCTTCAAAGTGAGGGAGCCACAGGTTCTTAAGGCCTTCACACCCTCCCCAGGTGTTGTGTAAACGGAAGCTCCTGGTCGCAAATACCTTGAAACACAAGGAAACTTGGCCATTAAGTTCAACTCTACAGGTCGTTTTGGGGAGCTGCTGTGCTCGCAGCATGGTTCCAGGCTCTCTGGGAGGTAGCAGAGGCCCCGAGGAGACCCCAGGCTGCAGGAAGTCTAGGACTGACTAGGTGGAAGTGATTTAGGAGTTGACGTTCAAGTGAACGTGCAGTGGCTGCCTCAGTGAGTGGAGATGCTGGGGTGGGAGCGTATCCGATAAAGTAAGGAGAACATTGGGGAAAGGACTTGGAGTACTTAGTTTTGAAATGTTATGCCTGTGGAGAGGTGGAGAGTAACTCACCCTTAGAGCCCAAAGACAAGAGGAGAAGCAAGTAACAGGTGGAATAGTTTGCAAAGCAGGGCAGAGGAGCAAAGGCTCATACCCATCTCGGGGCGGGAGGAGACAGAGATGGAAGAGATGATTCCCTCCCTCCAGGGCGTCTACTCTCATGAAGGATGTGAGCCTGTGAAATCAGACACCAAGAAATGTAATGGTAACTGTCAAAGTGCGACGTGCAGAAATAGTTCTGTTGGAGTCAGAGAAGGGAGCTGTGGGCAGGGCTCAGTCACCAGGACTGTCTGTATTCCTGGAGGGTGACGCTCTTGAGATGGGCTGTGAGGTCGGAATGAACATGGCTTTACAGAGAGGCAAGGAGATGCCCTTGGCCAGACCAGGGAACGTATTCTGAACAGTAGGAGACAGAGATGGAGAGGAACAATGGTTGAGATTGTGAAAGTCCTAGAAAGCCCTGTCGGTGATTGCATGCCACCCTGTGTGTGTGAGGGAATGGTGTAATGAACAACTGTAATGGATGGGCTTTGGAAAGTCACGTTAGGAGGACACATCAGGGAGCAGGCTGTTGCTGTTGTGGGGTGCCTAGAGTTTGCACTGGGGTCGGTGGAAGTGGAAAAGGTGGGTTTGAGAAGCATGGCTGTTGAAATCATCTGTTTACAGGGCAGGGTGAAGGGATGAGATGAATGGAAATTAATTCTTGGTGGAAATTGATTCTATGCCAGGGCCTTGGAGCTGCTGTAGTTGGTAACTTGAGAAATCGGAAATGTGTATTTTGGAGAGAAGGAATTGACTACTCAGGCTGTAGAGAAGTTTCTTGGGACTGCTAAGATATCCAGATGTGGGTGTCCTGCAAGCAGCTATGCTCTGAGATGAGAAGGGGAGAGTGGGGGGTGGGGGGCAGCGGGGGGAGCCCGGGGTGGGGACGGTGTTGCGGAGGCTGCAGAAGCTGGGAGAGGGAAGGGGCTTGGAGGAAAATTGGGGAGGCTCCTAGTAATAGGGGGGCAGAGGAGGATGCCCCTGAGTGGCATGCGCCTGAACGGAGGGGCTTCTGTTTCTCTCTCCTGCGCTACCATTCACAGGACATTGCCCAGTTCTGAACCTGAAGTTAGAAAAGCAACTGAGGGCAATTGGGCCCTGAGAAGGATGGGGCTGTTGATTCTTCTAATCTCGAGGGTGGATTGGAGGTTAGAAGGAAGTAGAATGGGATTTGCTAAAGACAGTAAATTGCTGGGCTTTGAAACACGTTGAACTTTGCTGGGGGGTGGGGAGGGGGTGGATAGAAGTGAGAGAGTCAGGGAGGAGGACATTTTACCTCTAGGGATATTGTGATCCCCAGGGCTGATCCAGCCAGAGTCTGGCACCCTGCAGGTAGAGGGGAGCTCTTGCTGTTTTGTTTCCTGAGCTCTGTGCATGTTGCAAGGGTGACACAGGGTGATTTGCTGAACACATTCCCCAGGCCTCAACTTGCAACATCTGAATTTGAATGATGATTGCAAAAAGTTGTGGATTGAGCTGAGAACGTAATTACTGTTACTTAGCCTCCTTGTTTCTCTGAGATGCAGGATCAGTGAGTGAACTGGTAGGGGAAGAGGACTTGAGAATCAGATAATTTTCTTTATCGGGTATATCTGACTGTCCAAAGACTAATTGCAGCGGAGCCGTGGTCAAGCTCATTTACTCGTTGGAAAGCAGTGTCTGTAATGTTTTGACTGTGGCTTACATTAAGACCTAGTACCTACAATCATGTATATAAAAATCGAATCTAAGTTCATGAAGTACTACCTCCCTTTGCTGGGTGTCATCTCTGACATTTCTATTTTCTAGTCTATTATTCTTCATTTAAAAAGCTGTTGTCTCCCACTAAGTTAATCTAATCGTCCTCTAATGGATCATAACCCACAGTTTGAAAAAAACAAGAGTTTTCACATTCAGTAAGTATTTATTAAGCCGTTTAAGTGAAGAGCTACCGTAACTAGTGCTGAAGGTGGAAGAAGGCATGAGGAAGGGTAGATTTACAGACTCTTTGGAAAGATGAGAGACACCTTGATTAAGGAGCAAGCCAAGGTGATTAAATGCCAACATGAAAAATAATTTCCTGTGGGGTTCAGAGGAGCTGGGAGTGATCTGTGCTGGTGTCGCTTGGTAAAAGGTTTGGGGACAAGGAAGGAAGTCTGGGATGAACGGTTTTTGGTGTTTCAGGGTGCTGCAGGGATGGGGAGGTATAGAGTGGGCAAAGCCTTGGAGTTAGGAATGTGTAAAGTCTATGATTGTGTAAGAGAGAAGAACAGAGGGTTCTTGTTAAAGATTAGAGAGAAATCAAGTTTTTAAAGTGGGCTGGGGTCACTTATAGGGCAAAGGTTGTAAACTGGTGGCCAAGGAGGGTTTTAAGCATACGGATATATTATACTTTGGACTACATAAAGCTGTTTAAACATTGGGGAAAAAAATCCAGAAAAATCTCTGGATTTGCAGCTCTTTTAAGGAGTCAGACCTGGTGTTCATCTCAAGCTGAGAAGGCTGTCCCTTACTGACAGGAGGCAGGCTCATGGTCCCGGGGCTTCCTTTTGCCTCAGTCCATTCACTTTCCATTCTTTTTCCTTAGGCGTTTTGCTTTGCAGCCTTGGTTTTCAGGAGACATGAATGTCGAGCCAGGAAATTCGGGTTTGCTGTCATGGGCTCTGGGTGGCCACTGAGGATTCCGGGTAGGAGTGTGGCATTATGGAATCTGAGATATTTCTGTGCGCTGGATTTGTTTAAGGCAAATCAACAACACTTTTTGAAAAGCTGCTGGCTGGGACTTTGAAATATTTTTATGCCGATGGGAAAGGAATTGTAGAGGGCCTTGACCTGTGTTCTCCATAGTAAGGCAAATTCCGAGTGACCCCTAGATTTCTCCAGCCTTCCCATTTTCCGCTTTTGGCTGGCGGGGATCTCAGAGTGATGTTGAGGTCATACCTTGGTGAGCTGTGAGTCACAGCCAGCAAGTGCCATATGAGGAACAGTTCTCAGGAGCTTGTTGTTGATCCAAATGACTTCCAGAAAACTAGGCTGATTTGGGGTCCAGCTGAAGTGAGTATGTTCGGGACTCTGTGGCCTAGAATAGTCTTGTTTTTCACACAAGACTGAGAGGTCTTCCCAGATGAGCCACAGGTGAGAGAGACTGACCAATAGTTACCCTGCCATTACTAAGTTCAGTGATTTTAAAATGTTGATCTGGCTGTAGTGGCTCATGCCTATAATCTCATCACTTTGGGAGGCTGAGGCAGGAGGATTGCTTGGGCCCAGGAGTTGGAGACCAGCCTGGGCAACATGGTTGAGACCCTGTCTCTACAAAAAATAATAATTAAAAAAAAAAAAACTAGCTGGATGTGGTGGTGCATACCTGTACTCCCAGCTACTCAGGAGGCTGAGGCAGGAGGCTCACTTGAGCCCTGCAGGAGGTGGAGGCTGCAGTGAGCTGAGATCATATCACTGCACTCCAGCCTGGGCGACAGAGTGACACCCTGTCTCAAAGAAAAAGTGTACTGCTTTTGAAACATTAAAAACATGAAACTAAAGTGCATTTTGTTTAAAAATGTAGGGCTGTAGGATGCAAGGATAACCAGAAGCCAGCTGAATTGTATCAAATTAAATATATTTCCTGCCTTATATGGTGATTTGATTACTAGACCAGAGGAATAATACAGCAACTATGGTACATTTTGGCTTCAGTAAAGTATTTAACAGTTTATTGAGGTATGATGGTCCATGTTAAATCGTAAGTGGTCAGACTGGGGCTAGATGGTGTTACTAACTTAACAATCCCCTGAACTCGTAATTATTGGCACTGAGGCAGCCTGGAAGGAGATCTGAAAATGAGTAGAGTTGTATTCTTGGCCTTGATCTGGTCAGTGCTTTCCCGGTGTCGGTGAAGATACAGAAGGCACGTTCATCAGATTTGTTGGTGGCGCAAAAGTGGGAGAGATTGCTGGTTTTGCAGACAAATCAAGGCTCAGAGTCGTCTAGAATTAGGGGTGCAAATTAAAAAGAAAACAAAAAAATTCAGTAAGGGATGAATGTAAAGTCTGATTTAGGTTTAAACATTTGAATTGTTGCATTTTGAGATGTTCATACGTCCTGATAAGATAATACCACTTCCGGGGATGTAGCTGAGACAGTATCCAAAATTTAGATGGTGATTTATGCACAGAGATGGAATATTCCGAGGTCTTTTTAAAACTATAGTAAAAATGTGGGAGTAATGTAAATATCCAATGGTGTGGGCTAGAGGTAACAGATGAGTGAATTGTGACAGATGTCTTTAAAACAGAATGTTAGGAAGCCATGAAAGATGATGTTTAGGAATAGCTTTAAAATAACAGGGGAAAATGTTTCTGCGAAACGCTAAGGGACATCTACAGTGTGATTTCAAATGTTAATAAAGCAATGTGCTTAGAAAATGACTGGAAGGAAATACACTAATAATAGTAATATCAAAATACAAGTACCCGTTGCTTCTGAATGGGTTGAGGTATGTGGCTTTTTTTTTTTTTTTTTAAACTTTTGTATTATTTGTCTTTTCTCTAGTTGTGTCTATGTTCCACAGTGGGGACTTCTGCAATTTTTAAAACTTTTTATGGTTCAAGGACAAGAGAGGGGAGAGTAGATGATTCATTCAGTGATTAATCTTGAGTGCCTGCCCGCTGTGTGTCAGGCTCAGGGTTAGGAACTGGAGTCACAATGGAAGACAGAGTCCTTGACCCCAGGTTGGCCCAGGTCCACTGAGGAGGGGCAGGCCATGGGGAAAAAAGCCTTGGGATTTTTCTGATGTTTGTGAATTCAGTGTGAGCCTTGAGTGGATGAGGCTTTTATTCTCATTTATTTATTTATTATTAAATTTTTTTGAGACGGAGTTTCACTCTTGTTGCCTACTATGGAGTGCCACGATCTTGGCTCACCACAACCTCCGCTTCCTGGGTTGAAGCGATTCTCCTGCCTCAGCCTCCCAAGTAGCTGGGATTACAGGCATGCGCCACCATGCCTGGCTAATTTTGTATTTTTAGTAGAGATGGGGTTTCTCTGATCAGGCTGGTCTCGAACTCCCGACCTCAGGTGATCCGCCTGCCTCTGCCTCCCAAAATGCTGGGATTACAGGCATGAGCCACTGTGCCCGGCCTTATTTTTATTTTTATGTTAGAGTCATGAGTCTTGCCATGTTGTCCTGCTGGATTTGAACTCCTGGGCTGCAGCGCTCCTCCTGCCTCAGCCTCCCAAGTGGCTGGGACTACGCGCATGAGCCAGTGAGCTTAGCTCTAAGATACGGCTTTTAAAAAATGGAATGCAGTTTCTAACAGGATCAGAAATTCATCGATCTAATCACAAGATCTAGTCTTAATGACTTTGGCTGGTCAGGTGACATTTGGACACTGGAGAGCCGAGGGTTAAAGGGACATGAGCAAGCGATGATCCCAGGAAGGAGACCAGGATGCTGGAGGATAGGGAATGAATGAACTACATTCATTGGATGGATACACAGTGGCACCTTCAAATGGTTTCCTGGTTCTCAGACATAGGAAGGAGGAGACTTGTTCATTTTTGCTCCTGGTGTTCGAATACAACCAGCGGATGGAACAGTTGCTTTATTCTCTGTAGCTGCAGATTCCTCGTTTATGGCATGATTACGTGATTCCTTGTCTGTAGAATGATCAGCGACCATGCCGATCACGGACTTTAAGGTCCCCTTTAACCTGAAAGACTGGGACAGCAGATTTCAGTTCAACATGAAAAAGGATTTTCTAGCTGGGAGATCTGTCCAGCAGAGGCAATGTCTGCCCAGGAAGTAGTGAGCTTACCACTGTTGGAGGTATTTAAGTAGAGCTGAATGCTGTTAATTAGGGATGCTGTAGAAGAGAAGGACAGGAATTAGGCCAACCGCCAAAGTCTCTTCCAATTTCTGGGGTCAGTTATTTAATATGTGAGTTGTCAAAGCCAAAAGACACATAGAATAGGGGCTATACCTCCAGTGGCAAGTATTTGAGTCAATATCATCAAGTGTGTTCTTTAAAAAATGTTTATAAATAGGTCCCAGCATTTTTGAGAGACCCTTCTGGGATCATTTTAGAAACAATGAAAAAAAAAACAACAGAAGGCCGGACACAGTTGCTCAATGCCTGTAATCCCATCACTTTGGGAGGCTGAGGTGGGCGGATCATGAGGTCCAGAGTTCAAGACCAGCCTGGCCAACATAGTGAAACCCTGTCTCTACTAAAAATACAAAACTTAGCCGGGCATGTTGGCACGTGCCTGTAGTCCCTGCTACTCCAGAGGCTGAGAAAGGAGAATCAGTTGAACCCGGGAGGTAAAGGTTGTGGTGAGCCGATATTGTGCCACTCTGAAGTGCAGACTCTAAAGTGCAGTGGCACAATCTCTGCTCACCACAACCTCCACCTCCCGGGTTCAAGCGATTCTCAAAAACAAAAACAAAACAACAGAAAAAACAGGCTAAGTGCATTGTCTCATGCCTGTAATCTCAGCACTTTGGGAGACTAAGGTGGGCGGATTGCTTGAGCCCGGGAATCCAAGACTGACCTGGGCAACAGAGAGAGAACTTGTCTGTGCAAAAATTAGAAAAATTAGCCAAGCATGATGGTATATCTGCCATGGTCCCAGTTACTTAGGAGGCTAGGGTGGGAGGCTCACTTGGGCCTAGGAGTTTGAGGCCTGGGTGACAGAGTGAGACCTTGGCTCAAAAAAAGGAAACAAAGGATGAGGAGAACTATTTTAAGCCAGGTCAGAACTTAGTTTGTGACCCCAGGGATGCTGAAAATAAAATTTAGTCCTTAGGAAAAGCAAGACGGTTGGGGGGGGAAATGGCCAGTAATAAAGAACCACACAGACTAACATGTAGCAGAATAATAGGGTCATGCCGGGTGTGGCGGCTCATGCCTGTAACCCCACCTTTGGGAGGCTGAGGTGGGTAGATCACTGTAGGCCAGGAGTTCGAGACCAGCCTGGCCAACATGGTGAAACCCCATCTCTACTGAAAATACAAAAATTAGCCAGGCATAGTGGTGCATACCTGTAATCCCAACTACTCGGGAGGCTGAGGCAGAAGAATCACTTGAACCTGGGAGGCGGAAGTTGAAGTGAGCCAAGATCATGCCACTGCACTGCAGCCTGAGTAACAGAGCGAGACTCCTTCTCTCAAAAAAGAGAATATGGGATCATACCACTTCTATCCCGGACGATGACTAAATCAAGAGGGGACCTTCAGTGTGTACTGGGTCCTTTGCTTGGCTGTGGAGGACGTGGAGTGGCCTTGAATGTCTCCTCCTACTTCATGTCTGCACTGTGGATTCATATCCCCAGGAGCATCTTGCTCAACACCATCCTGACACGGGCGATGAGACGGAGCCCTCTGATTGCTCTGCAGTTTAGAGTTAAAGAGAACACAGGGCAGATCGATTGAAAGACATTTTTGGGACTTTGCAGGAAAGCATATGTTTAGTTTATATCAGACAATAAATTTGTAATTGGATTTAAATTTTTTTTTTTTGAGACAGGATTTTACACTGTTGCCAGGCTGGAATGCAGTGGTGCAATCATGGTTCACTGCAACCTCGACCCACTGGGCTCAAGGGATCCTGCTACCTTAGCCTCCTAAAATGTTGGTATTATAGGCCTGTGCCACTGCTCCTGGCTTAACATTTTTAAAATTTTTGCATATGTATTACTTATAGCTTACATATGGAAATTTTTTTTTTTAGTTTAATTCTGCTTAACTTTCACTGAAATATATGCTTTATTTAGAATGTGCCTCGATTATTTAAAACTTTTAGATTCCTCTTCCTGATATTTTTGGATTATTTTTATTGTCGTTTTTGCTGTACTGTGGGGCACTGCTAGGGCTAAATTGCGGAGCAGAAGTTTCTGAGCTCTGCAAAGAGAGTAGAGGTTTAGCTCATCTTTGGACAACCTTGTAAGATGATTTTTGTCTCCAAGTGATTTATGCTTGCATGTTGCCATTTGAGAAATCAGTTATTTGGCAAGAAAGTGCTCTCTTTATATGGGATGAAGCAATTTTGGGGTGTGCTGACTTAACAAATGGCAGTTTTGGATGTATGTGAAAAGCACAGGCAGGACTTAGTTATTTAGAACTTGAGTTGAAAATTTTTGTACACTTAATGACAGGCCAAAGTCGTCTTCGTCTCTGTATCATTTGTGCCTCACGTGGTGTCTGTCACATCAACTGTGCTTGTTGAATTTCTGTGAATTGGTTCCCTGGGCTACATATAGTGGGTTTGGGGAAAAGTTAGGCTAACATGCTTTTTTTTTTTTTTTTTTTTTTTTTTTTAATTTGAGACAGAGTCTCGCTCTGTTGCCCAGGCTGGAGTGCAGTGGCGCAATCTCGGCTCACTGCAACCTCTGTCTCCTGGTTTCAAGCAATTCTTCCTGCTTCAGCCTCCCAAGTAGCTGGGATTACAGGTATCTGCCACCATGCCCGGATAATTTTTGTATTTTTTAGTAGAGATGGGGTTTGCCGTGATAGCCAGGCTGGTCTTGAACTCCTAACCTCAGGTGATCCTCCCATTTCAGCCTCCCAAAGTGCTGGGATTACAGTAGGCATGAGCCCGGCCTTTTTTTTTTTTTTTTTTTTTTTTAAATAAAGTGAAATATAAGAAATAATAGTTCTCAGGTGGGCATGGTAGCTGACAGCTGTAATTCAAGCACTTTGAGAGGCTGAGGTGGGAGGATTGATTGAGCCCAGCAGATCAAGGCCAGCTTGGGCAAGATGGTGAAACCCCATCTTTATAGAAAATATAAAAATGGGCCAGGTGTGGTGGCATGCACCTGCAGTCACCGCTGTTTGGGAGGCTGAGGGAGGAGGATCACCTGAACCTGGGGAGGTCAAGGCTGCAGGGAGCTGTGCTGGTGCCACTCAACTCCAGCCTGGGCAACAGAGAGATACACTGTCTCAAAAAGAAATAAGAAAACCAAAACCCAGTTGTCAGCCTTTTTTGTCCTTTGAGTATCAGGAAGCCATATACAACTCTCTTAGCAAAAACAACCGCATTCAGTGGCTGCTTTTCAAAGTGCCGGAGGAATTGAAAACTCCCTCTCTTCTTTCTATTTTTCTTCTGCTGAAAATGAATTGCTCTTGGTGTGCTGTTGTTAAATTCATGTGTCCTGCGTCCATTTTTAATCTTGTTATCTATTTTTATGGTGACTGTCGCCATGGTACTCATGTTCCTTGCATAGCATAACAGAGATTTCTGATGTCTGATAGGACAGCTCAGAGTTCTGCTGCAGCCGGGAGAGAAACTGTGTTTGAGTAGTTATTTTTTTAATTGAGGTGTAATTTACATACAGCACAGATCTTAAGTGTGCTGTTTAATCAGTTTTGACACATGCATATGGAGACAGAACATTTCCATGACCCCAGATGAGTTCCTCATGACCATTTCCAGATAAGCCCCACCCCCAACCAGAAGTACCACAAATCTGATTTCTACTGCCATAAGTTAGTTTTGCTTAGTAGGTTCTAAATATTGTAATTTTGTCGTTCCTTTCCTTTCTTTTTTTTTTTTTTCTTTCAACAGTCTTGCTCTATTGCCTAGGCTGGAGTGCAGTGGCACGATCACAGATCACTGCATCCTTGACCTCCCAGGCTTGCACCATTCTCCCACCTCGGCCTCCCAAGCAGCTAAGACCACAGGTAGGCTCCACCACACATGGCTAATTTTTAAATCTTTTGTAGAGACAGGGTCTTGCTGTGTTGCTCAGTCTGGTCTCAAAACTCCTGGCCTTAAGTGATTCTCTCACTTTGGCCTCCCAAAGTGCTGGGTTACAGGTGCACAGCCAATTTTGTGTTTCTAAGGACTCTCTAGGTAGTGCTTTGAGGAGGAGGAGGGGTGTGCATCTGTGTTTAAAAAGCAGTATCCCATATGGTTAGGCGTCCCCAGTGAGTGAAAAATAATAATGTTTTAGAGTTTGTCCAATGGGATGTTCAGATTCTTTTTCTCATTAGCTCAGGGGATTTGGATTTATGTTTGGACTCCTGATTCCCAGCTGGAAGAGGCAAAACCACAGACAGGCCTGGTGTGGAGGAAGTGTGGTTGGGCAGGGGCTGGCTTATCGGGTTACGTGCGTGTTGTGTTGGAGAGCTGCAGTCCTGGGTTCGAAGAACCAGAATTACTCCTAGTCTATCTCTTTGGATGACCAGAAGTCCCTTTAGCATGCTTTCTCTTTTTTTCCTGGCTTCGCCTTGAACTAGCATATGAATTTAACAACCCACAGAGTTGCGGAGTTGGGCTTGCACTGTGGAAACAAGATCTGTGCTGCAAAGCCCGCTGCTGGCTGGAAACACAGGTGAGCACTGCTGAGCTCACAGCCCCTGGGAAGCGTGGGCCAGATTCAGGGTGAAATTACCCCCAAACATGTTATTGAAATGCATTGAACAGGGCCTGTTTATTTTCCTTTTTTTGAAAAAAATTTAAATGAAATTTTCATTGCGCAGGTTAGTACATGAACACATTCTCTGTTAGTGAAAAAATGCAAAACTTCTTGAGCAAGCAGAAAGTCTTCCTTGATGACGGTTCCTGATCCCAGTCCCTTCCCCAGAGGTTTAGCACTGTCACAGACTTGCTGGTCTTCAGATGCCTCACATACTCACATGTAGACCTGTAGGACTTACAAAAAGTTAAGTGCATTGGCTGAGGATTACATAAGGTCTCTTTACTGAATTGTTTCTTCCTCACTCAGCCTCAGTTGGCTTGGTCAAAGTTCCTGGGCCTGGGTGCAAAGGTCTCCTTGATTTTGTTTAACCTCTGCCTGGTCTCCCTTAGAATTAGAAGGCCACACAATTACTTCACCTTTCCCTAATTCATGAGCATCTCAGTCATTTCCAAATCCTTTACTGTTAAAAAAGCTCTTACCAGCTGGACACGGTGGCTCACGCCTGTAATCCCAGCACTTTGGGTGGCCAAGGCGGGCGGATCATGAAGTCAGGAGTGGAGACCAGCCTGGCCAATATGGTGAAACCCCGTCTCTACTAAAAATACAAAACTTAGCTGGGTGTGGTGGCATGAGCCTTTAGTCCCAGCTACTCGGGAGGCTGAGGCAGAAGAATCACTTGAACCTGGGAGGCAGAGGTTACAATGAGCTGAGATTGTGGCATTGCACTCTAGCCTGGACGACAGAGCAAGAATGTCTGAAAACACATACACACACATGCACACACACAAACACTGTTATCACAAACACTGCTGCACAGACCTCTGCAGCACCTGTGAGTTTTCTCTAGGGTAGGTACTGAGAAAGTGGAACTGCTGGGCAGTAGGGTTCTTGAATTGTACGTTCTAACAAAGATGTCTTAGGGGTCAGTTCTTCCCTTAGAGTTACTGTAGCGCTGGGGATGCCTGCCCTGTGCTCAGACATGAGGCAGTTATTTGAAGATGAGGGGCACGATTTGGAGTGTGCCAGGCGGGTACTCACCAGCCTCACAGGTTGTACATGCCAGTGCTGGTCTGTGGGAGGTGTCTGTGTCGGGGAGGGCTCTTCTGGGCCTCCTAGTTAATTCTGCTTGGTTCCCACCCCCCAACTCCCGAGGACTTTGACCTGTATGTTGATAGCGGTTGTGTGGAAAAGAATCACAGGCCAGACAGGTAGCATTATGGACTCTGGATGGGAAATTCTAAACTCAGTTCACACAGCCTGGAGACCTTCACTGCACCTGCGATTCTTCTCCAGCCTGCCTTTGTAATCCAAAATGTGGCTTAAACACTCAAGCCCAGGGCGAGGCATTTGAAAGCATGATTTTCTTTAAAAAGCATCTAGAATGCTGCCACGTGGCTGTTACTAGCAGTTTATATTGATTACAGAAGAATGGTGTCTGCTGCTGTTATTTACACTTCTGGCCTTCATCTCTAGCTGTCTACAGAACTCGTGCGAAACATGAGAGTTAATCCTATCAGATCAAACCCATGCATTTAGGCGCCAGTATGGCAAGGGAGGGAGTGGCTGTGGCTCTCCTGAAGACAGCTCTGGGGCCAGTTGTGGGCCTGTGTCCTGGGCCACCTGGGTGGGGAGAGGCAGAGGCCTCTTTGCAGCCTTCCCGGTTTTGTATGCATTCAGCTGCAGATCTCCACGCAGACTGTAATGAAGTAATGCTAGTTGGACCCTAGGGCAGCCCCACTCGTGTGTTCATTCACTGTCCAGATGCAGTTTGCACTTCACTTTCCTTCGTGGGGGTATTCCAGCATCTCCTCTCTGGTCTCCAGCTGATGTTAGCAGGGCCTCCCTTTTCTGTCATTTCAGTATTTGGTGACAAAGTTGGCATTCCACTCCTCTCTCCTACTTGGTGGATTCTCCTGGGGCCCTCCTAGCCTTGATCCTTCGTCCTGAAGAGCACTGTCGTCTTAGCTTGCCCTCCCTGTCACACAGCACATTTAGGTTCACGGTCCTCTGGCCTTATAAGTCATCTTTCTTTTTCCCTGAAACAGGGTCTTACTCCGTCACCCGGGCTGGAACACATGGCACGATCACAACTCACTGCGTTGTCAACCTCCCAGGCTCAAGTGATCCTCCCACCTCAGCCTCCTGAGTAGCTGAGACTACAGGCACATGCTGCCATGCCTGGCTAATGTTTGTATTTTTTGTAGAGATGGGGTCTGCCTGTGTTGCCCAGGCTGGTCTTGAACTCCTAAGTTCAAGCCACCCTCTGCCTCAGCCTCCCAAAGTGCTGGGATGTATAGGCGTGAGCCTCCACGGCCACATCTATCTTGATGGGCAGTAACCAGTGTTCACAGTGCAGATGGTTTTATAGGGGTTTGGACGGGGGTGGACAGTGTGCTTGTTTTTGTTATAGTGCTTTTGCAGTGGCACTGGACAAAATGTCTTTTTCCTTTTTGGCCTTCGTGGCCACGGTAGATGACAGTGTGTCCCACAGTGACATCAGGTCTCTTTACTGGATGTGACTGTTTCCACAGAGCTCTTGCATGGTTTTGATTTTTTTCTTAACATTTCTTACGCTGCCCTTGTTGATGTTAAAATTTCCTGTGTCCCCCCACACCCACTGTGATTTTCCCATAGGTTTGGGAAAACCCATAGGTTTGCACTCTTTCCTATAATTTTCTCATAGGTTTGGCTCTTCACTGCCTGGGCTTTGGTGTCTGCTTTATTTTCAGGAGCTTGGCGATTCTTAAAATAAGGCACTTGTGGAAAAAAAAATTCATTGCCTCATTGAAGCCCTAAATTATCCTCTGGGATAGGATCAATGCTTTTTCTCATTTTCCATGTGAGGAAACTGAGGCACAGAGAGGTGAGGTCTTTTGCCCAAGGTCACAGGGGGAAGTCTGATTTTTGTTTTCTTTTTTGAGACAGATTCTCACTCAGCTGCGGTGAGCTGTGATCTTGCCACTGCATTCCAGCCTGGGTGACAGAGGGGGACCCTGTCTCAAACAAATAAACATAGCTTTTGGAATCAGACACATTTGGGTTCACATTCTGAGTTCTGTCATTTTCTAGCTTTGTGGCCTTAGGAAAATTACTCAACCTCTCTGAGACTTGGTTTGCCCGTCTGTAAAATGGGAATGATGATGGTATTTATAATCTCAAGGGTTATTTGTGGGAGATTAAATGAGTCACAGCCTGTGAAATGCTCAGCAAGTTGACTGACACTTAAGTCTTTGATAAATGATAGCTATTAGAACAGTCCTGAATGAACATCAGTCTTTGAAAGGCCATGGATTACATATAAGGGTTCCTGTTATTCTCTTGCCACTTAGGTGTGATTTTATTTATTGGGAACATCCTAGTGCCTTTGCTTCAAAAGGTTCTCCTCTTCTCCTGACCTTGAACTAAGTCCAGTCTGCCTGCTAGCCTGCAGTGGGTGGGGGCTGTCAGCACCCCTAGTTGTGTCCCTGGGGCAGGCAGAGCTCATCAGCACCCTGTGCTGATTTTACCCCTTGCTTCTCTGAAAACTCATGCATGTGGGCCAGCTGCTGTCTGCGATTGATGCACATTTATTTTGTCACTTGGGCTCAGTACGTCTTCACCAGTGATCACCTCTGATTCATGCCACCACCTTGTCCATTTTAGGAAAAGCATCAGAGTGGCACCCCAGCATCCTCAGCTGGGACTGGGTGAACTCTCATTCAGCCTGTTTTGCCATCTCTGTCTCAGGCCCACAGTTATTGGGGCATAAAGATTCCTTAAATGGCTTCCTCCAGAGAAAAATACGTTTAAGGCACTTCCTTAGTGGTTTGTGCCCTGGGCGAGCCCCTCCTCCCTTCTGTTTATTTTCCACTGTGTATTTAAATCCTCCCCGATGGTGCGTGTCTTCTCTTCACTAAGGCTGACTTTCTGTTTTTGGGGGAAACGTGTGTCTCCTTCAACCTCCAGTCACTCAGCGGATATTTTTTTTTTAGATTCGTAACACATTTTATTTTGACTTATCTAACTGATGTCAAAAACTTAAAATTTTCACATGGATATTCATCTGACTCATGGGCTCCATTCTAAAAATCATCTTTTTAAAATCAGGCTTCACTGTCAGATTGCTGAATTTTTTTTTTTTCATTTTTCTGAGAGAAGCAACTATTCATTCATCTCATTATACCACACAAGTACATAAATGTAGCTTCGGAGCAAATTAAGTGCTTTTATACACAAGTGCTGGCTGTGTGGACTAGGTGGTAGCTCATTTAGGCCGCAGATTGATTAAGGGCAGCGTCTGACTCTTGGGCTTCTTAATATCTGGTTTGGTGCGTGGTCAAGAGCTGGGCCCACGTGTAGCATATCAGCCGGTGTTTAAAGACGCTGGGCTTTTTCTGCTCTGGGGCCCTTTCCCAGGCATTCTGGTGAGTGCCTCCCCAGGTGGGTCTGGATGTGGGAGGGATTAGCTTCCAGAGGCCTGCCAGTCCCCACCTGGGGGAGGTTTGGAGGCAGGGCCCCAAGGCTGAAATTCGGGCTTGGGGAAACAGAGCAGGAGTGGGACCCCCTTACCGAAAGTGAGTGGGGCAGGCACCTAGTCATGTGGGTGATGGTCAGGGGTCAGTCACTGGCTTTGGGCTCCAGGGCCAGAGCTGTCTGACTTGGTGTTGAGCTCCAACCATGGACGGTGGGACGGGTTCCTTTTGACTGGCAAGCCTCTAAATGGGTGCCTTGATTACCCACCGCAAGGAGGGGTGGTTGCCTTTTTATGACCTGCTGATTCCAGCCAGGTGAGTCACCAGGTAGCTCTCATCCTCCCCACAGGCTCCACTGCCTGTCGGTTTGGCATTGTCAGAGAATGTGATCCTTCATCGACGTGACATTTGAGTTCCAAACCAGCTTTCTCCTTTAACCATTTCACCCCCAGGAGTGATTCTCCTTTGTTTAGCATTGTCAGGGAATGTGACGATCCATTCAAATGACTTTTGAGTTCCAAATAGTGTTTCTACTTTAAGTTCCTCAATGAAAAAGAAAAAAAATTGGTCGGGCAGTGGCTCACACCTGTAATCCCAGCACTTGGGCAGACTGAGGTGGGCGGATCACTGGAGGCCAGGAGTTCGAGACCAGCCTGGCCAACATGGTGAAACCCCATCTCTACTAAAAATACAAAAATTAGCCTGGTCTGGTGGTGGGTGCCTGTAATCCCAGCTACTTGGGAGGCTGGGGCAAGAGAATTGCTGGGACCTGGGAGGCGGAGGCTGCAGTGAGGCAAGTTGGCACCACTGCACCCCAGGCTCGGCGGCAGAGTAAGACTCTGTCTCAAAAATAAAAAAAAAGAAGAAAAAAGAAAGTAAAGTAGAGCCCGTGTTCCGCTGCTTTCTTCACGGAGCAAGAACGTAGGTGCCCTTTTTGTCATCTCGGGATTGTTACCTGGGGCGTTGTTACCTCTCAGCCTTCCCTTTCCAGCGAGTGCCCACTCAGGGCCTTAGTGCTGAGTGGCCTTGACTGTTGGGTAGGCTTTTAGAACCCTCACGTCTGTGTTTTATATTTTTGGAATGGCAGCTTTTTTTTTTTTTTAATTGCCAGCTTTTGCTTGTTGTTACTGCAGGTGCTTCCAATAGATGCTTCTCCATGAAACTCGCTCTCTTCCTCTGGATTTCCCTAACTCACACCCCCCACCCCCCAGCCCAAGCCTCCTCTTGCTGCTGGGTCTTCACTTGTGGGGCAGAGAAAACTAGACCAGGAAGGTGCGTGAAACTGACAATGCCCCTGCCTGCTTGCTTTGGGATTTTGGACAAATAGGTGACGTTCTTGAAGAACCTGTGTTCTCAACAGCTCTAAAATGGGGATAATCTTGTTCCTCCATATTTTATTGAGTTGCTGGGAAGTCACAAAAGAAAAGAAGCCCCCAGTGTGTGCGTTCGAGAGAGTGTAAACCTAAGCGCTGTTCAAGCATTTGTGGGTGGTGTGAGGCTGTGTGCAGGTCTCTTAGAAGTTTACCCTGAAGACTGCCAGTTGTGAGGCTTCTTCTCTCCTGGGATACTCAGCTCCTGGTTCCCTCCCTCCAGTCCTGGCTCTGGGTAAAATGCCAAGTCAGCAGTCATCCATCTCCCCACCTCCTTCTGGAAGTGTCACGTAGTTTGAGAACAGTTTAAATCAGGTTTAACCACACCTCACGCTGCCCCTCCCCCGCCACATACATGCACATCCCGGCACCCCATGCATTTATAAAAACACCTGGGGACAACTGCGTCTCCTCACCCAGACATCTCAGCATGGTCCTGCTTATTCCTGCTTCCTTCTGTCGTTTTAAGAAAACCCTGTCTTAGGACCAAGTCTGAAAGTTCTTGATATCTTCGCCTTCATTTTAGGGCCAGCAGCAGGTATTCTTTCTTGTAACGCATGTTTCTTGAATCTGGGCCTCTTCTTACCTCTGGGAGATCAGCTGTTTAAGATCAGTCTAAGGAGGCTGGTCCTGTCAGTGCCAGTAGAGAGGGCTGTGGATTCCTGAGCCTTCACTGTGTGCCAGGGAGTGTCCTAAGAGCTGCCTTGTGTAATAGGGTAGTGTGAACTCCACAGAGTCGTGAACAAAGGCAGTGCGTGTTGGAGGGCAGGCGGGGAGGTAGGTGTGAAGGAAGGGGAAGTGTGTTTTCTCCTGGGTAGAGTGTGAAAGCGCTTTCCTGCCAGCAGCGCAAACAGAAACTGTCTCTTTTCTTGATTGAATGACTGTCGAGCAGTCAGACCAGCAGAAATATTTGTTGACCAGGATCGTTTATTATTTGCTGGAGAGAATTTGCTGTAAGCAGATCAGATGACCTATTTCTATGGCCCATCTGCTAGAATATGAAAATAGCAGTGTTATTTGGGGGCCCTTCTTTTTCCTTTCCATTATTCTGCTACATCTGTTACTTAGAGTAATAGGAAGGCTGGATGCTCAGTTATAGGGGATGCTAGAGAGAAGATTCTAGCCCTGAATGGGGGTTGGACAGTCACTGTGGTCTCTATCAATCTTGATATTCCATCATTTTAATTTTACTGGTAGTCTAAGTCTATTCTACACTGATGCAGTGTAGCCCAGTTTTTTTAAAACCTTCAGAAAAAGACCATAGAATACTGAGAATCCAAATTGTCACACTCTGACTAGC
This sequence comes from Cacajao melanocephalus, assembly GCA_963573385.1. NCBI lineage: Eukaryota > Metazoa > Chordata > Mammalia > Primates > Pitheciidae > Cacajao > Cacajao melanocephalus. Next base: position 6,003 of record CAUYLG010056379.1, on the reverse strand, counting down.
TGATTTAGAACTTGAATCAATCACCCCTCGAATCTTTAGCCAATATGCCCAGTGCCACGTGTCTGAAGCTTGTATTGAAAATCCTAAGTATACATCACACCCGTCTTAAAAAATAGTGTAACAGGCTGGGCGCGGTGGCTCACCGCTGTCATCTTAGCACTTTGGGAGGCCGAGGTGAGCGGATCACAAGGCCAAGAGATTGAGACCATCGTGGCCAACATGGGGAAACCCCGTGTCTACTAAAAATATAAAAATTCGTGTAGTGGCAGGTGCCTGTAATCCCAGCTACTCGGGAAGCTGAGGCAGGAGAATCACTTGAACCCGGGAGGTGGAGGTTGCAGTGAGCCGAGATCGCCTCGCTGCATTCCAGCCTGGCAACAGAGCGAGACTTCGTCTCAAAAAAAAAAAAAAGTATAACAGGACCTGATAAATAATTTCAGAGGGCTTGAAGTTTTAAGTCAGGGCCTTGGGGGCTCTTACTGAGGCCCCGGCTTTCTTTGAAAGCCAGGAGGAGTTTTTTCCTATCTCTTCAAAGAAAAGTTCCATGTATACTTAACAAAGTGTCTTTTTTTTTTTTTTAAACTTTGGGGAAGACATATCAGAAAAAAAGGCTTGAGAACCAGCTACCAGGTAGCAGTTGGGTAGTGGTGATGGGATGGGACAGTTTGTTACTGTCGAGGTTCAAATGGTGACCTGCAAACCAGGAGGACCATAAACATATGTGCATATACTCATAAATATGCTTGGAAGTATTCATGGCATTTGTCAGCAGAGATGTTGGTTAAGAATTGCTGAATGCTGAAAATGAATTGTTTGGAAGTCTTATTCGCCATGGAGTTCTGTTGTAAAATAAGAGATGCAAACATTCGCTGCAAACATTTTTCCCATTGGGTGAGTTTATTTATTTATTTAGAGCTCAGATGATCCTCTTGCCTCAGCCGCCTGGGCAGTGGGGCTGTAGGCATGTACCTCTGTGCCCTACAAGTTCAGAATGTCACACAGAAAAAAAACTTAAGTAACAATATTACAGATTTAAAGGAAAAATCGGCACCTTTCTCATGGAAGATAAAGAATGATATGCCAAATATTAACCAAACATCTAAAAACTTAAAGGGTTGTTCCTGCAGTGATACCCAGTGGAGATGATCAAATGTACAGAAAGCCGAGTGTAGAAGAGAATCTGAAGCTCTTGGCAGAGGGTTGATATCCCTTCGTTGACCTATAAATTGTTCCTTAGAGAAGTAGCAAGCACCCAAGCTTTTGCAAATGGGAGTCTTACTCCAGACTTCACCCTCAAGTTTAAAAAAAACCCGTGAGTTGTGCAATGAATCACTTCAACTTACAATTTGTGTTCTGAAAGCGCCTGCCGCTAGGTGATACCATGGCTTGCAGCGTCCCTGAGCAGTAGGAGAGTGTGGCCACTGTGCGTGAGTGTGTGCACGCACACAAATGTGGGGGCGTGCCTACGTGTGCTGAGACATGTGGTTGTCCAGCAACAGTTACATGACAAATAGCAGTTTGCAACCCTGAACCACAGAGTTTGACTGTTCTGCCTGTTCCAGTTCCTTAACTGATGGCAGATGTCCTCATTAAGGGCTATTAGCACATCAGAATATGTTTGCCGAGCCCAGAAAAGAGCTAACTCCTTTTGGACATGGACTGAAAAACGTAGTAATCCAGGGTAGCCAACCCCTCCTGTTGGTGACAGGCGTAGGGAGTGAGGAATACAGGAGGGCTCGGGATTCCTTCAGACTTTCCTGAGAAGGCTCCAGCACGAGTTTGTGTTTCAATCCGGGAATTCCATCAGAGGAGAATGTGAAATCATAAAGTGGGATTTGGCTGTGTGTTGAACTACTGTTATTGTGACCCTGAAATAGGTGTTTCTTGATTTCTCTTGGCTGCTCCAGAACCTTACGGCTCACTAGCGCATGGCTGGCTTATAGGGACCATTGCTAGCTCCCAAGAAAGAACTCACCACAGGCATGAATGAAGTGGAGATCCTGGAGCAGAGCGGGTGGAAGGAGGCCACTGTTGGAATGATAGGAGCGCACCAGGTGGGCAGGACCCCCAGAGCGATTGTGAGATAGCAGGGGGTCCTGAAAAGTCACGGTGGCCCCGAATTAACCTTGCTTCTTGACCACCTGTTGGCAGACCTTCTCCGATGCTCTCATGCACTCCGAGTCCCCCAAGACTCTTGGTTATTTGTGCTGTCTCTTGCGCTGCGTCTGTAAATGTCGTGAGTGTGCTCAAGAACGCAGGAGAGGCATTGAGTGACGGCTGGTGATGCTGCCCAGCCTGGATTAGTCTAGATTTGTATTTCCCACTTCCATGCTACTAATCCACGGTATAAACTTGGTAAAATTTTCCTTGACTTTATAGGGTTGATCGCATTATCCCTTTGCGCCCTGCCAGAGGGCAGTATGTGTATAAAGGTCTCCCAAACCTGAGCTGCTAAATGATTAACAGTGGCTTGGGCTGCTTAGAAGGGTCAGACGAGAGCATTGACCTTTACTCTGTAGGTAAGAGGCCAAGATGCAAGTGGAGAAGAGATTTTTTTCCAAGGAAAGAAAGTACGTGAGAAAACGAACATGTAGACTTTTAGATCGGGAGCTGTTTTTTCTTTTTCTTTTTTTGAGTTGGAGTCTCGCTCTGTCCTCCAGGCTGGAGTGCAGTGGTATAATCTCAGCTCACTGCAACCTCTGCCTCCTGGGTTCACGTGATTTTTTTTTTTTTTTTTTTTTTTGAGATGGAGTTTCTCTCTGTCGCCCAGGCTGGAGTGCAGTGGTATGATCTCGGTTCCCTGCAACCTCTGCCTCTCAGGTTCAAGCAATTCTTGTGCTTCAGCCTCCCAAGTAGCTGGGATTACAAGTGCATGCCACCATGCCTGAGTAATTTTTTGTATTTTTACTAGATAAGGGGTTTCACCATGTTGGCCAGGCTGGTTTTGAACTACTGATCTCAGGTGATTCACCTGCCTCGGCCTCCCAAAGTGCTTGAGATTACAGGCATGAGCCACCACACCTGGTCAGGAGCTATTTTTTTTTTTATCAATGTTCACTAACATGGGGGAAAAACATCTTGTTGATGAAAAGCAACTTGATTGAATGTTTTATTTTGAGAGATCCCGTACCTACTGGAATAATGGCAGGGTCATGACCCCTGACACCAGACGGATGGGACTTCATACCCAACCCTGCAGTTCCTAGCTGTGCAGCTTTGGCACCCTGACCTCTCTGAGGCTGTCACCTCATCAGAAATAAAAACCATTGGTTGATCTCAGATCCTTTTGAGGATTAAATTAGATACAATTTATAAAAGCTAGTACCTCTTAGGCACTTAATAAAGACAGTTTCCCTTCCTTCTTTCTCTTCTGCTTTTGAAAGTTAAGATTTGGGAGTACTGTAAATAAAGCCAATGAGACAATGTATTTTGGTGTGGAATTCTGGCCAGTTAAGGGAGCAGGGGAACAGGAGGGATCCAGTCGGAAGCAGCAGGTTCACCAACTCCGTGGGGATCTGGCAGGCTTGGAAGGTTGCAGGCACCAGCAAAACGGGCAGTAGAAAACCTTCTCTAAATTCAAAAAAGAAGAATGCTTACAAAAAACAGTGGCGGAGTTTGTTGGCCAAACATTTCAGGCGCTGTCTGAAGACTTGGGAGCCCAGGAATTTGGGAAATACTACCCTTTCTTCATTTTCAGTGGTAGAAACCCCAAACTTCCTGCTCTGAAAAGTGGGGAGGCCATTAGGGTTTTTTATTATTTTTTAATTTTTGGCCAAGGAAAGTGTAGTTTCTTTCTCTGGATTGATGCTGCCATCTCACATCTCTACATGGCCTTGTGGCTTCGCCTCTGGATGCTCTCAGCCCAGTGAAATTGAACCGAGAGTTAGAGGTGCTCCATTTTAGCCTGAGACTTCAAAGATGAAGGTATGTAGGTGACAGTGTTTTAAAAACAAATCTAGGACCAGCCTGACCAACATGGAGAAACCCCGTCTCTACTAAAAATAAAAAAATTAGCCGGGAGTGGTGACGGGCACCTGTAATCCTAGCTACTCGGGAGGCTGGGGCAGGAGAATTGCTTGAACCTGGGAGGCAGAGGTCAGTGAGCCAAGATAGCACTATTGCTGTCCAGCCTGGGCAACAAGCAAAACTCCATCTCAAAAAAAAAAAAAGCCAATTTAGTCCAGGCACAGTGGCTCATGCCTATGATCCCAGCACTTTGGGAGGCCAAGGCAGGTGGATGGCCTGAGCTCAGGAGTTCAAGACCACCCTGGGCAACGTGATGAAACCCCGTCTCTACTAAAGTACAAAAATTAGGCAGGTATGGTGGTACATGCCTGTAGTGTCAGCTACTCGGGAGGCTGAAGCAGGAGAATTGCTTGAACCCAGGAGGCAGAGGTTGCATCGAGCCTAGATCATACCAGTGCACTCCAGCCTGAGCAACAGAGTGAGACTCCATCTTAGAAAAACCCCCAAAAACAAAAAAACCAATATAGCTTAGGCATACATTTTTTTTTTCCTTTATAGTGGTAAAGAATCTACTCTTTATGTTTTTTCCTCTCTTTTTGTTGTGATGAAGCTTTCAGAGAGAGAGTGTTATTTTTAATTAACTATTTTTTTTGAGATGGAGCCTCACCGTGTCACCAGGCTGGAGTGCAGTGGTGTGATCTACAACCTCCGCCTTCCGGGTTCAAGCAATTCTCCTGCCTCAGCCTCCTAAATAGCTGGGACTGTAGGCACGCGCCACCACGCCCAGCTAATTTTGCATTTTTAGTAGAGACAGGGTTTCACCATGTTGGCCAGGATGGTCTCAATCTCTTGACCTTGTGATCTGCCCGCCTTGGCCTCCCAAAGTCCTGGGATTACAGGTGTGAGCCACCACACTCAGCCGAGAGTGTTATTGGATGTAGTTACCAGACACCTAACTAGCAATTTCTTTCTGTGTGCGGTGACTCCAGCCTTTTCCTTATATTAATATTTTCTTTGCTTTTGGGAAATTCACGGTGGAGATACTATGTCAGTAGATTCTAGCTCTTGAGGTTCTGAGTAAAATGCTCATGAAAACCAGCATTTTGCCCTTTACTCAATATTTGCACATATATTATTATCCTTTACAATTCTTTTGCCATTTCTGTTTTGTAATTGTGGAAATGTTCGCAAACACACCTTGCTGGAATGGTTTGGGAAGAGGCCAGGTTTTGGGAGGTGTGGAGATGGTGTGGTGCCCATAGAAAGAGACTGGGGGGCTTCTGGACAAGGATAAGAAGGAGGAGCTTGTGGGCCTGTTCAAAGCTAGCTTGAGCTAAGGGCTGTGCCCACAGGTGCCCTCTTGATGTGAGTGTGGCCAGGGGAGTGGGGTGGGAGAGACACACGGAGTGGAACTAGCCCTGTAGGCGCTGGGGGCGGGGCAGTCAGCATGGATGCTCAGGTCCCTGGAAACACTGGTGTTCTGTGCCTGTCGTGACCCCACAGCACCTGGGATGCACTTTGCAAGATCCACTCCTCAGCTTAATCCTAACTGAAAAAGCGAATGGGAGGGAGTAGAGGACCGGAACGGCAGAGATAGGAACTGAGGAGCTGCGGGTGGTCTGCAGGAGAGGGCAGCCTGCGTTTGCAAAGCGCTGGGTCTCACTCATCCCCTTCTGCCAGCAGTGTCAGGCCTGGGAGCACTGCAGGTCAGCTGGTCCCCTGGTAGGGACCCACTTCGAGAGGCTTGCTCAGATTCTCGCACCAATTACCTTTGCCACCTGAACAAGTCACCTTCCACTTTAGTTTCTTCAAGTGTGAGATGAGAGGAGCTTGGTTTCTTCCTTTCCCTTTCCCTTTCCTTTCCTTCTTTTCTTTTCTTTTCTTTTTTTTTTTTTTTTTTTCAGTGAGAGTCTTGTTCTGTTGCCTAGGCTGGAGTGCAGTGGTATGATCTCAGCTCACCGCAGCCTCCACCTCCTGGGTTCAAGCAATTCTCCTGCCTTAGCATCCTGAGTAGCTGGGACTATGCCAACATGCCTG
>CAUYLG010056375.1:0-24109 GCA_963573385.1 Cacajao melanocephalus | reverse complement strand
TGGGTTCAAGCAATTCTTCTGCCTCAGCCTCCCGAGTGGCTTGGACCACAGGCACGTGCCACCACAACCGGCTAATTTTTGTATTTTTAGTAGAGAAGGGGTTTCACCGTGTTGGCCAGGATGGTCTTGATCTCTTGACCTCATGATCTGCTCACCTCGGCATCCCAAAGTGCTGGGATTACAGGTGTGAGTCACCGCGCCCTGCCAAAGTGCGTTTTTAATTTATTTCTTTTAATTCTTTAAGGCTCAGGAAGAATTATCCACCCTAAGACAGGAATCCACCCAAACCACAACACCCCATAATATTGTTAGTCTTATGGAAAAGGAAAAAGAACTTGCATTATCTGACTTAAGAAGAATTATGACAGAAAAGGAAGCTTTAAAAGAAAAATTAGAGGTAAGAAGATTGACATGTTTTTGAAAGGTAACTTGTTGAGAAGAGGTATTTGTATACATTTTCCTGTGAAGTTACTATTCCAAATCCAGACCACTTTGTTTGTGTATGGCCTGTGGGCTAAGAAGGGATTAAGAAGAATATTTCATTGTTGATAAAGTGCTACTGGAATACCTTGCTCAATGGTTTATGTATTATCTGTAGCTTCTTTTGTAGTATGACCCAGAAAACCTAAAATATATACTACGTGGTTTTTTACCTAAAAAGTTTGCCAATCTCTGAACTTAATAGGAAGTTTCTCATATGGGAAGACATTATCTTTGTTTGTTTGTTTGTTTTTTGGTAACAGCTTTATGGAGATATTCACACATCATATAATTCACTCACTTAAAGTATACCAATTCATTGGTTTTGACTTAACAATGGGATTACATTCCAATAAACCCATTGTAAGTAAAGAATGTAATGGGGGGGAATGCGTTTAGTACCTCAATAAACCCATTATAAAGTCTTACATTGAAAAATCTTAAGCCATTGTTAAGTCTACATGTTCCTTAACTTATACTGGGGTTACGTCCTGATAAACCCTGTAAACCAGAGACTATCTGTATACTCACAGACTTGTGTAACCAACTATCACCACAGTCGATTTTAGAGCATTTTCATCACCACAAAAAGAAACTCTGAAACACAGTAGCCTCACTCCCCATTTCTGCCATCCCCCTCAGCCATAGGCAGCCACCAGTCCATTGCTGTCTCTATTGATTTGCGTACTCCGGACATTTCATATAAATTGAACCATTCAATATGTGATTTTTAAATGTTGGACTTCTCTCATTAGCATAATGTTTTCAAGATTCATCCATAAATAATGTTGCTAGGAACTCACATACAGGTTTTTGTGTGGATATATATTTTCATTTCTTTTTGGTATATTCCTGGTCATATGATAAGTCAATCTTTAACCACTGCAACCAAGCTGTTTTTACTCCAATCAGTAGTGAATGAAGTTTCTAATTTCTACGTATTCTCCCCGATACTTGGTACTATTTCCTTTTATATTATAGTCATTCTGGTGGATGTGAAGTAGTCTCCATTGTGGCTTTTTTTTTTTTTGAGATTGTTTCACTCTTGTTGCCCAGGCTGGAGTACAATGGCTCAATCTTGGCTCACCGCAACCTCCGCCTCCCGGGTTCAAGCGATTCTCCTGCCGCAGCCTCCCAAGTCACTGGCATTATAGGCATGCCCCACCACGCCCGGCTAATTTTGTATTTTTAGTAGAGATGGGGTTTCACCATGTTGGCCAGGCTGGTCTCCTACTCCAGACCTCAGATTATCTGCCAATCTGGGCCTCCCAATGTGCTGGGATTACAGGCATGAGCCTCTGCGCCCAACCCTCCATTGTGGCTTTGATTTGCATTGCCTCAGAGCTAATGATGTTGAGCGTCTTTTCATATTCTCATTGGCCATTTTTATATCCTTTTTTGGAGAAACATCTGTTCAGATTCTTTGCCCATTTTTAAATTGAGTTGTCTCATTGTTATTGAGTTGTAACACTCTTTATATATTCTAGATACAGCCCTTATCAGATACGTGATTTGCAAATACTTTTGTTCTGTGGGTCATTTTTCACTTTCTCAGTGATGTCTTTGAAAAACAAAATTTTTTAATTTGGTTGAAGTCCAATTTATCTGTTTTTTTCTTTTGTTGCTTGTACATTTGGTGCCATATCTGGGGTCAGTACTTTATAGTTTCTTTTATAATCTCCAAAAATATAAGTATATTAATACATATAAAGCACTTAACAATGAATAGCACATTATAAGCACTAAATTCTATTATTATAGAGTCCATAGTTTACTTGCAATCAATATTATTGAATTAATGCTTTGAAAGTAGCAGCTAAAATTAGAAATAAAAACATTTTAGTATTATAAGCATAGTCTTTATGTCACAATGTTCAGTTAAAGTTTCACCCTAAATGTAACAGTTTAAGAATACTTTTAATTGGAATCTTTTGGAATACTGCCTTCCAGAAAGTGTTTTCTTATAAAAATAAGTGTTAAAATTGCCAAACAGGAAACTTCTGTGCAGTATGGCAGCTTTTAGCACAAGCTACTGACTTACCCTTTTCCATATCTTTTGAAATGACCAAAGAATGTAAAAATAGGATTTTTAAAATGCAGTAGTACTGAAAACTTGGGAAAAAACAACATTCATATTACCAGAATCCTTCTGGGTTACAGGAGGCAGAATTTTGTGAGTTTACAACAGATCTTTTACTTAAAAATGTAACTAATGTCAATCCTTAAACCTCTTCCAGTGTTTCCCATTATTCCACTATCTAACCAGTTGTCAAATCCAAGCATCACATGTCACTAAGAGCTCCCTGAAAGCTCCTATCTATCTCTCTGTTACCAAGTCCTATCAGTGCTATCTATCTCTTGAGTAATATTTAGCATGTATCAAGTCCTTCCCATGTGAGAGGTTTTGTTCTATTAAGTTCTTTTTACACTGGTTGTCTTAGTAAATCTTCACAATGGCCTTTTTTTTTTTTTTTTTTTTGAGGCGTGGTCTCGCTCTGGTCTGCTGCCCAGGCTGGAGTGCAGTGGCACGATCCTGGCTCAGTGCAGTCTCCGCCTCCTGGGTTCAAGTGATTTAGTAGAGACAGGGTTTCATCATGTTGGCTAGCCTGGTCTAACTCCTGACCTCAGGTGATTCGCCCACCTTGGCCCTCCAGCCCTCCAGAGTGCTAGAATTACAGGAATGACCCGCTGCACCCGGCCTGTAATAGCTTTTTTTTTTTTTTTTTTTGAGACGGAGTTTCACTCTTGTCACCCAGGCTGGAGTTCAATGACTCGATCTCAGCTCGCAACCTCTGCCTCCCATGTTCAAGCAGTTCTCCTGCCTCAGCCTCCCAAGTAGCTGGGATTACAGGCGTCCGCCACCATGCCTTGCTAATTTTTGTATTTTTAGTAGAGACAGGGGTTTCGTTGTGTTTGCCAGGCTGGTCTCGAATGCCTGACCTCAGGTGATCCACCCGCCTCAGCCTCCCAAAGTGCTGGAATTACAGGCATTAGCCACCTCACCCAGCTGTATTCAATAGGTACTGCTTATGAGGTCTCAGTTACAGTGAGTTTAAGTAACTTGCCCAAGGTCACCCAGCTATGAGTTGCAAGAATCTGGCTTCTGGGCTCATGTTACTTTCTTTTGAATTTGTTTAATCTTGCCTCTCTCAAAGCTATATTTTACACTGAAGTCAGAGTTAGCTTTCAAAGATATTAATCTGATCATATAACTTCCTATTTAAAATCCGTTAATTGTTTTCAAGGACTTCAATGATTGGCACTTGCCTGCCTCAAGGTCTGGCTTCTTTCCCCTAAACTTGTCTCCCCTGTTCACAAGACTTCAAGCTTAATGACTTTTTCTTGCCTCCAGCCTTCTACATAGACTATTGAAAGATTCTTTCACACCTTCCAGTCTTCTTGTCCAGCTAATTTCCATTTATCCTTTAAGTCCAGGTCAAACATCATGTCTTTTGATGGGAAATGAACCCTAGAATCTTGATTCCCTTTTGATATTTTGGCATAAAGTTCCTTTTCCTAGCAGAATATTCATGGATTTTATTTTGAGCTCTTATTTAGGTTTTGTCTTTTATACTAGACTCCAGTATCTGTGATGTCAGAGATTTAATCCACTTTACTCACTACTGTATTCCTGATACCTTACTTGGTGCTTGGTATAGAGTATATACTCAATACTAGTTGAGTGATTTAATAAATACATACAGTACAATGACTCAACCGAATGTATAATCCGAACATCAGATGTGTCTGTTTCTTTTTAATGAATAACATGGATAGAAATATGAATCCATGCTAGAAAAACTCTCAGTGAACACCAAGTTATATTGTTTATTTTAGACTTAGCAGCAGTAAGTTGGGTAAAGTAAAGTAACCAGAAAAATAGTCCCTGTGTTTATACTGTTGACTAGCCCCTTATTCAAACTCACATCTCTTACATGGTCCTGTAGTGTTCTGTTTCCTGTGTCTTTCTGATCTTGTTTGTCTTCCTTTGCATTCTGTTTCTCTTACATCTCTTCTTGTGAGGACATACTCCTGAGCTTTTTATTTCACCTGCTGGTTTTGTCCTTTTATAGTTGTGCTATTACAGATTAATTTGTATAAATCTTTATAAATGAATCCTTACCAATCTGTGTCTTCTACTACAATCACACATGGAGGTAGAGAGTGTAAAAGATGAGAAAGCTATTGTGCCTTTTTTAACCAAAAACATCATTTTTGTAAAATGTCTAATGACTTCCTTTAGAAAGTAATGTCTTACTTTCTAAAACATTTCTGTGTTTTATGAAAGGGCAAATACAACATAATAGAACTGTAGACTTGGTTTGCTTACTGTGATGGTTTTGTTTTGTTATCTGATACAAATGAACATTTTCTTTAACATTCTTTTTCAGCATATTGAGGAAATGGGTCTTTATGGAAAATCAGAATTAGAGAAAACTATTGAACATTTGACATGTGTTAATCATCAGGTAATATATCAAACTGGATTTGGGGTATATTGTGTTATATAAATAACTATGTCAGTTACAGTTTTAATATGCTATTTTTAAGTTTTTATTTTTATTTTTTGAGATGGAGTCTTGTTTTGTTTCCCAGGTTGGAGTGCAGTGGCATGATCTCAGCTCACTGTAACCTCTGCCTCCTGGGTTCAAGCGATTCTCCTGCCTCAGCCTCTTGAGTAGCTGGGACTACAGTCGCCTGCCACCATGCCCAGCTAATCTTTTTTTGTATTTTTAGTAGAGACGAGATTTTACCACATTGGCCAGGCTGGTCTTCAGTTCCTGACCTCGTGATATGTCTGCCTCAGCCTCACAACATGCTGGGATTATGAGTATGAGCCACCATGTCCAGCCTAATACACTGTTTTATACAATTATAATAGCTGGGGGTGGTGGTAGGCACCTGTAGTCCCAGCAGCTTGGGAGGTTGAGGTAGGATCACTGGAGCCCAAGAGTTAGAGGCTGCAGTGAGCCATGATGATGCCACTGCACTCCAGCCTGGGTGACAGAGCAAGACTACAACTCCTTAAAAAAATTACAAAATAGTATGCTAGAAAAGTTGTGTAACAGCAGTTAGAGTGTGTACTCTGAAGGCTGATTATTTGGGTTCAGATCCATCTTTGTCTCCTATTACCTGTTGGCAAGTTACTTGACCTTTCTATTCCCTGATTTTTTTATTTGTAAAATAAGAATAGTGTTAGTACTTACTTCTTAAGGTTTTGTGAAAATTAAGTGAGTTAATACATATAAAGAACTTAGAAGCATTCCTGGTATATTATAAGCTCTTAGTAGGTATTAGCTATGATTATCACTATTTTTCTCTTAATAAAAAATCATAGGCCAGGCATGGTGGCTCATGCTTATAATCCCAGCACTTTGGGAGACCAAGATGAGGCAGGTGGATCAGTTGACCCCAGGAGTTTAAGACCAGCCTAGGTAAGACTAGATAGGTCTTACCCATCTCTACAAAAAATGTACAAATTGGCCAGGCATGGTGGCATGCGCCTGTGGTCCCAGCTACTTGGGAGGATGAAGTAAGAGGATCACTGGAGCCCAGGAGTTCAAGGCTGCAGTGAGCCGTGATCACACCACTGCATTCCAGTCTGGGTGACAAAGCAAGACCTTGTCTCTAAAAAGAGAGAGAAAAAATCATATAATACAAACCTAGAGTAAAAAGAGAGATTTACTTCTGTTTTATATTATTCTCTCTAGAGATAGGATTTTTAACAATTTGGAATGTTTTTGTTTTTATAATTTCAACTTTTATTTTAGATTCAGGGGTACATGTGCCATTTGTTATATGGGTATACTGTGTGATGCTATGCAGTTGATCCCATCACCCTTGTAGTAAGCATAGTACCCAATAGTTTGTCAACCTTTGATGTGTTTTGTTTTAGCTAGCTTCTATTACTGTGGCTTCACTGTTTTAATTTATTTGCCTTCTATTTCTGTCATCTGGGTTGGTTGATTTGTCACCTCATCATGGACTATATTTTCCTGTATCTTTGTGTGCCTGGTAATTTAATTTTAGATTGGATGTCAGCCATTGTGAATCTTACCTTCTTGGTTATTAGATAGTTTGTATTACTGTCAATACTCGAGGTTTGTTCTGGGATGCAGTTAAATTACATGGAAGTGGCCTGATCCTTTAGTCTTGCCTTTAAGCTTTGTTAGATGGGATCAAAGTAGCATTTAGTCTTGGACTAATTTTGTTTCACTACTGAGATAAAACCCTTTTGAGTATGCTACCTGTTGACTGATGGGCACAGGAACTTTTCCTGGCCCTGCATGAGCTCTGAGTATTATTCCCTCTAGTTTGTTCATGGTTCTTTCCCTGGCCTTGGATGATTTTATCTGTACTGAGCTCTACTCAGCCAAAGGCTCAAAGGGTACCCTTTATAGATCTGTGGAGCTCTCACTCTTTGCACCTCTCCTCTAGTATCTGTCCTGCAAACCTGAGCTGCCTTGGCCTTCTTTGACTCTGATGTCTGTCTTCTGAACTTAGGGCAGACCACTGGGTTCCATGTGGGTTCCTTTCCCTGTGCCACAGTCTGGAAATTCTCCAGGCAATAAGCTGGAGCAAGTGTAAAGCTCATCACATTTGTTTCCTGTCTCTCAGAGGTCACTGGTCATCATTGCCTGATGCCTAGTGTCCTGAAAACCATTGTTGCATATATTTCATCCAACTTTTTAGTTATTTCAGGCAGGAGAGTAAATCTGGTCCCTATCACTCCAGCTTGACCAGAAACTAAAAGCAGTAATTAATAAACTGGAAAATACATCTGAAGAAAGTATTAGAAGTCATTGGAAAGAAACAAAGTATTTTAAAAGTTAAAATGTTGGAGAATAGGGTAAGAAGATCTAATACGCTGACTAATACTTAGAGCTCAAGGAGGATATAATAGAATGTGGGAAAGGCAGTATTTGAAGAGATACTGATTGATGATTTTCTAGATGTGAAAACACAGGAACCCTCTGATTCAAAACGAATTTCAAAAGCATGACAAATCCCAAACAAGATAAATACAAATAAAATGCATACAATTTTAGTAGTCATGAATAATACAAAATATCTATGGATAAATTTACAGAATCTTCATAGGAAACATTATGCAATCATATTGAAAGTCGTTAAAGAAAGCCTAAATAAGTGGAAGATTTTATCAGGTTTATAAAAAAGGTTATAAAAATAACATAAATTTTCCCCAACTTGGGTCTATAGAGTTGAGGTAGTTCCAGTTGAAATCCCAGGAAGGTTTTGTGGGGGCGAGGAGGAAGAATTGACAATAAATCTTAAATGTGGAAGCAAAAAGCCAAGCATCATGTAGAAAGTTTAAAGAACAACATGGTGCTAGACTTTCCCTCCTAGATATGAAGCCTTTAGAGTCATAGTAAGACATAATAGGCCGGGTGTGGTGGCTCAGGCCTGCGATCCTAGCACTTTAGGAGGCTGAGGTGGGAGGATCACTTGAGGTTAGGAGTTCAAGATCGGCCTGGCCAACATGGTGAAACTTCATCTCTACTAAAAATACAGAAATTAGCCAGGCAAGGTGGCATGCACCTGTAGTCCCAGCTACTTGGGAGGCAGAGGCAGGAGAATCACTTGAACCCTGGAGGTAGAGGTTGCAGTGAGCTGAGACTGTGCCACTGCACTCCACCCTGGGCGACAGAACGAGACTCTGTCTCAAAAGCAAAAAACAAACAAAAAAACCCCTATGAGCCAACAATTCTCTTTCTAGATATGTACCGTTGATGGAGCTCAGCAAAATATGATCTTCAGGGCATATGCAGGTTCCAGTCTGTTTTTGCATCACGGCTTTGCTCGTTTATTTACATATTGTCTGTGGCTGCTTTTGTGCTATGATGGAGTTGTGGTAGGGCTGGCAAAACTGCCTTTTTTCTTGTAGATGTTTTTTTCTTTAGTTAGTAATTGACTTTGTTTTGATTTGCTTTGCTTTTTCTTACCTATTTTTCCTTGAACCTATTGCTAAATTTTGTCAAGAGTTCCAGTGTCTCTGACTTACGCCTTTAAATATGTTTTGAATATAAAAACATCAGTTTCAGATTTTCCATCTGAAAACCTCACTTTCTGAGCTGTGTATTCTTATTCCTGTACTGTCATTTTAGCAATTCTTTCAGAGGGAGGGGAGATAAAATATGTGTGGTCAGTCCACACTTTTAACTGGAAGACTTACATTTTTTCCTAATATTTGTTTTAAAATTTAAATATGGGTCATTTTTCCATCTAGAATTTATTTTTTATGTAAAATAAAGAAGAAATCCTGCTACATTTTTTTCTCCATTGAGTGGTTTGTCCCTACACTTATTTATTTATTTTAAAGAGACAGAGCCTTGCTCTGCTGCCCAGGCAGAAGTGCTATTGTATCATCATAGCTCACTGCCGCCTCTAACTCCAGGGCTCAAGTGATCCTCCTACCTCAGCCTCCCTAGTAGCTAGGACTAAGGTATACCACCATGCCCAGCTGATTTTTTAAAAAGTTGTATTGTAGAGACAGAATCTCACGATGTTTCTCAGGCTGGTCTCAAACTCCTGACCTCAAGCAATCCTCCTGGCCTCAAGTGATCCTCTTGCATTGGCCTCCCAAAGTCCTAGGATTATAGGAGTGAGCTACCACACCCAGCTCCCTACTCATTTTTTTAAGTTTATCCTTTTTCCTACTTCCCAAAAATTGCTATCTCTTTTAAATTTATATCTGTATGTGATGTTTTTCACTGTTTTCACTTTCATATGTTTGCTTGTGCATTTGTATGTGAAATCTTCATTGTTTTAATTATAATAACTGTTTTTTTTTTTTTTTTTGAGACAGTCTTGCTCTGTCACCTGGGCTGGAGTGCAGTGTTGCGATCTCGGCTCACTGCAACCTCTGCCTCCCAGGTTCAAGTGATTCTCCTGCCTCAGCCTCCCTAGTAGCTGGGACTACAGGTACACGCCACCATAGGTGGCTAATTTTTTGTATTTTTTTAGTAGAGACGGGGTTTCACCATGTTACCCAGGTGGGCTCGATCTCTTGACCTCATGATCCACCCACCTTGGCCTCCAATATAATAACTTTATAGTTTGTTTTGGTATCTTATAAAGCAAGTATACTTGTATTTTTTCCAAAAAGATTTTTGTTTTTTCTTTTTTTTTTTTTTTTTGGTAAATGAATTAAGAACCAAATCTAGGCTGGTCTCCTTTTAAAAAACTATCTATCAGAATTTTTATTGGAATTCCACTGAATTTACTATTATTTGAGGAAAATTTAATACATTTATAATATTATGCTCCCATCAAGAAACATCATGTGCCTTTACTTTATGTCAGGTTATGTTCTGTGCTCTTTAGGAAAATTACTCTTTCTTCACATAAATCTTGCCCACTTTGTGTTTGAGTAACAAGGTTTTGTGCTGTTTTTTTTCCCCCCCTCAATTCAGTCCTATTTACTTATTGTGTTTTAGAAATTCCTCAAAATTTTCACTCTGCTGATGGTTTTCCTTCTGGTGTTTCATTGCTGTTATAGATATATTCTTTTCTCTTTTTGCTTTTTGTTTTTTGTTTATATCTTTAATAATAGTGAAGAGAGAGAAATTTTATGCTCATTTTGACTCCTAGAACCTAAACTGTACACATGCCTTTAAGGTTTTTTTAAAAGTATATATATTTTCTTAGTTTTCTTCCAGAAATATTATTAGAGTGCCTAAGAAAAATATAGTTAACATATTAAGATATATACCTATTATTTTTTAAATTTAAATTATAGCTTGAAAGCGAAAAATATGAATTAAAGTCTGAAGTGTTAATAATGAAAGAAACAATAGAGTCGTTAGAGAACAAATTAAAAGTCCAAGCTCAAAAATTTAGCCATGTGGCTAGTGACTCATCTCATCAGAAAACGGAGGTGAACTCACTTAGGTAAGTTTATTCAACATTTTCTAATTTCATTTCTGGGAATGTGTTTGTGGTTATATAAAGTTTATAACCATGGCATTTTAGACTGGGCCTTTGTGCCATAGTTTTAGAAGTTGGCTTTGCAGCAGACTCACCTGGGAGCTTTTGAAAAGTATGAATTTAGGGGGCTGATTTCTGGAGGTTCTAATTCACTGAGAATCTACTGGGGTAGGTTTTGGGTATCTGTATTTTTTGAAAGAAATTTCACAGATTAATATGATTGTAGGCAAGGTTTTTCAACCTCCTTCCTTTTGAAATCCTCTTAAATACTTCAGATCATTTGTATTCCATAGTGTAAGATTGCTGAAAATTACAGAATTGTTTACTACCTGTGCCGTTTTATTTCTCTTTCTTGCCTCTTTCAAAGAAATGTAAAGTCAGAGCATTTATCTATTTTTAACCTTTTCTGACTTAGAAATTTTTCAGTAGGGAGTTGAGACATGTGACTAGTATTCCTTTTAGGAAGCTTACTCTAGTGGAAATATGGAACATGGATTTGAAATCTTAGAGATTGATGGCAAATAAAGAAGACCGAAGATCTGGACTGAAGCAGTGGTAATGAACTCAGAGAACAGAGATCAAATTTAAGAAATGCTTCTTACATAAAATCAAAAGGTTTGGATAACTAATATGGGTCTGAGAAATACAATAAATAGAACATTTATCTTAACATATTGGGTTGTTAGTTAGTCATTAATTAATTTAGAATACAGAAGACTCAAGGAAACAAAAGACAAATGAAGCTTTTTTCTGGTCGGGGTAGCTGCAATAAGTAAAAAGATACTGAAGGTCGGAAGAAGGGGACCACTCTAAAGAGCCTGAGGAAATACCTCCCTCTAAATTACATTTGCAGTCAGAATTAGAAAAAGATTTCCACATGTCAGCGAGACATTACATCTGTGAAACAATCATGAAACAGTGACAACTTGGGATCAGAAAGGATTATAATAATGACACTTTAAAAAAAAAAGATTAACAAATTAAAACTGAAAAGTTAATGTATGGCATTGGATATTGCAGAAATGTGAGTTGGTGAAATAGAAAACAAACTAATGAAAGTCACCCCAGAACTCCAAAAAACAAAAAGAAATGATGAGAAAAAAGACATAGATCCAATATACAAAAAACTAGGAATCACAAAAGTTTACAGTAAACAGAGTAAATGTGAGAATCAAAGAAATTAGGAAAGGAAAGGTGTGAGACTGTAGTTCATGAGGGTTCTGATTAGCTACTGACTTAATGAAATAAGACCAAGAACTGGATGTGTCTAGTTAATTAAGGAATACTACATTAGTGACTCTTAAAGAGCTTCTCCAGTTTTGCTCTTTTGCTTTTTTGACTATAGTTTTGATAGGTTAGACCTCAGGAAGAACTAAAGTAGATACTGCTTTTTTCTTTTCTTTTTTATGCAAGAGGAGAGCCAAATGGGCCAGTATCTCCTCTGGCTCATGTCTGGATTCAGCTCCAAAGTACAGATAACGTGGTATATTCTTGTCATCCAGAATTTCACTTTCGTGTCCAGCTTACTGGATCTAGCATTTAATCCATTTTGCTTTTCCTGGAGATTATAGCTGAAATACCCTTTTTCCTCACACGAGGCTTTTTCCAGTCTTAGAAGGCAGAGCTCTCATTGCCCACTCTTGGATAACCTAGCCTATAGCTCCTTTGGAGTTTTATTTCTTGTACTAATACTAATATCCTTTTCTCTTGTGAGCTCAGTCTACCTCTTCCTTCACCTAGGAGTAATTCAGTCACTGTGCCATTGTGAGAATTTTTGTCTACCTTTCTACCAGGTTGCCTTATATAACCTGGGGATATGGCATTATTTCATAAATTTGTTTTGCTCTAACAGAGAAATATGACTTGTCTCTCAGGAAAGTGTATATCAATCATATTCTCTGTATCAATAAGTATTGTTAGAACCACGAGTTGAAACCATCAAATCGAAGTCCAAAGCAAAACCAAAGACCAACCATAATAGCCAGCACTCTTGGGAAGCAAAATCATGTTATCCGAACCTCTTGCCACTTTCAACATGATTAACAGAGCTCTTGCTACCCCTCTGGTGACAGCACATTCTCTTTTCCTTGACATAAAGACATTTAAGAAACTGAGACTCAGGGCCGGGCATGGTGACTCATGCCTATAATTTCAACACTTTGGGAGGCCAAAGTGGGAGGATTACTTGAGCCCAAGAATTCAAGAGCAGCCTGGGCAACATGGCGAAACCTCTTCTCTGCAAAAAATTCAAAAATCAGCCAGGCATGATAGCATGCGCCTATATCCCCAGCTACCTGAGAGACTGAGGCAGGAGGATTGCTTGAGCCTAGGAGTTCAAGGCTACAGTGAGCTGTTATCATGCCACTCTACTCCAGCCTGGGCGACAGAGTGAGACTGTCTCAGGCAGATAAGGCATATGTTCCTTTCCATTTCCCTGAGGTACCTATCTTTTTCCCTTCCTGCGTCAAGCTTTTTTCACCAAATTTTATTACCAACAGACTTTTCTATATCAGCCATAATCTTTAATTCTCCAAATAGAGAATCTTTTGTCTAGTTTCTTTGTCTGTTGTCAGAGGACGTAATATAAAATCTCATTTTTTAACCATGTCATTCTCTTTAATTGCATCGTTTGATGAGATCTGGCATTTTATACCCCGGATCAAAGCTACATAATACTGTAAGGGAGCTTCTGTCTACCCCGGAAGGATAGTTTCCCAGAGCATGCTAGCCAGTCTTTAGAGCTGGCATCAACAGTCTTTTTTTTGTAAATAGACAAGAGTCAATATTTTAGACCAAGCTTATCCAACCCACCGTATTTTGTTGTTATTTTGTTTTCTTTTGTTTTGTTTTAGGCTTTCAGCAGCCTGAAATCTTGGTTTTTACTTTCTATGTCTAGTAATAAGCGAAAAAGAGGGATGAGAAAGAGGCTTTACTGACCCAACCAGAAACAGAACCTAAGAACCCATGACTGTATTACTCCCTTGGACACCCTGTTACACTATGCGGGCTATATAGTTTATGTCACACCTACTTAATACTGTCTTTGTAGCCTGAAGGTAGCCCTAGACAATATATAAAATGAAGTAGTGTGGTTGTGTTCAAATACTTCATTATGGACACTGAAATTTGGATTTCATATAATTTTCATGTGTCACAAAATAATAATTTTCTGTTGAAAAAATTTTTTAGTCATTTAAGCATGTAAAAACCATTCAGCCCACTCAGGCCTTACAGAAATTGGCATCCAGCTGTAGTTCGTCAACCCCCGCTCAAGGAAAAATTGGTTCCAGCCCAGTTGAACAACTCACTTTTCTCGATCAACCCCTAGTAAACATCCTTAAGCCTCACAGCTGCCAGCTATGAGGCTCTAAACAGTGAGAATCTTGCAGCTGAAAATACTGTCGGACTGTCTTCAATTCACCTTAGTCTTTATCTGTGTATGTTCAAAACCAGAGGGTATATACTCTTATCTAGGACCAAATAAATGCTGCAGCGGATTTTCCTGGAAATGACCCATAAACTCTAGCCAATATATATTAGTTGTTTTACTAGGATTTCTTTAGATGTATTCAGAAAACCAAATGTAACTAGTTTCCCATGAGAAGTATTTATTTGTTAAGGTAATTGATAACCATTTTATTTTACTTTACTTATTTTTGAGACAGGGTCTCACTCTGTCAGGCTGGAGTGCAGTGGCACAATCATGGAAGATGGAACCATTTTGAAGAAGAATGGTAGACAGCAGGAAATAATAATATATACCACTGATTATACTGGAAGAGCTTTAAAATTAAAAATAACAGAAACTTCAAAAATAAGACATCAAAATATTTTTAAGACATCTCATTTTTTGAAAGTATTTCTATGAGACATAAAGAATACCATTTGCTTTTGTCCACTGATTCTTTAGGATGGTGAATGAGCAGCTACAGCGGTCACTTGATGACTGTCAGCACCGACTTTCCATAAAAAGGAGTGAACTTGACTCAGCCCAAGCACAAATTAAAATACTGGAGGAAAAAATAGGTAAATGTTTTAAAATTTTGTTTCTGCAAATCCTAATATACTTTGTCTAACAAATGTTTCTTTTCATTTATAGATGAACTAAACCTTAAGATGACTTCACAGGATGAGGAGGCTCATGTAATGAAAAAGACCATTGGTGTTATTGATAAAGAAAAAGACTTTCTCCAGGATACTGTAGATGAGAAGACAGAAAAGATCGCAAATTTGCAAGAAAACCTAGCTAATAAAGTATGTGATTGTTTTATATAATTTTCCAGCATCTATACAGAAAAGGATTTTTTTGTTTGTTTTTGAGATGGGGTCTCCTGTGTCGCCCAGGCTGGAGTGCAGTGGCATAATCACAGCTCACTGCCGCCTCTGCCTCTTGGGCACAAGCGATCCTCCCACCTCAGCCTCCCAAGTAGCTGAGACTATAGGCATATGCCACTCTACCCGGCTAATAAGAAAAAAAGTTTTTGTGGAGATGAGGTCTTACTATGTTGCCCAAGATAATCTCAAACTCCTGGACTCAAGTAATCCTCCCACCTTGACCTCCCAAAATATTGGAATTACAGGCATGAGCCACTACCCTTGGCTAGAAAAGATTATTTTATTTTCATACATGCATTTCTTTTTTTAAAAAGGTTTATTTACTTTTGGTCGGGTGTGGTGGCTCACACTTGTAATCCCAGCACAGTGGTAGGCCAAAGCAGGAGGATTGCTTGAGTTCAGGAGTTCAAGACAAGCCTGGGCTACATGGTGAGACTCCATCTCTACCAAAAATACAAAAATTAACCAAGCATGGTGGTATACACCTGTGGTCCCAGCTGCTCAGGAGGCTGAAATGGAAGGATCACTTGAGCCCAGAGGCAGAGGTTGCACTGAGCTGAGATCATGCCACTGAACTCCTGCTAAGTGACATAGCAGGATCCTGCCTCAAAAGAAAAAAAATTAAATACATAAAAATTTATGTACTTTTATTGGTACATATGAGATACACATATTTTTGGGTTACATGTGATAATTTGAGACATAAAATCAAGTCAGGGTAATTGACATATTTATCACTTTATTTTTTTCTTTATGCTAGGAATGTTTGAATTATTCTTTTCTAGCTGTTTTGAAACGTATGCTGGATTAGTGTTGTCTAGTGTCCCCCTGTTGATATCTATCAAATACCAGGTCTTATTTCTTCTAAGTGTATATTTGGTGCCCATTAATTAACCTCTCTTCATGTCTCCTCCCTCTTCCTTTTACTGGTCTTTGGTAACCACCACTCTGTTCTCTGTCTTCATGAGATCCACTTTTTAGCACCCACATGTGAGTGAGAACAAGCAATATTTGTCTTTCTGTGCTTGACACGTTTCACTTAGCTTAATGATGTCCACTTCCATCCATGTTGCTGCAAATGGCAGCATTTCATTCATTTTCATGGCTGAATAATATTTCCTGTTTATATATACCAGGGGCAGATATTTCTTTGATATATTGATTTCCTCTCTTTCAGATGTTTACTCAGTAGTGGAATTTCAGGATCCTATGGTAGTTCTGTTTTTAGTTTTTTGAGGAACCTTCATACACCATTCTCCATAGTGGCTATACTAATTTACATTCCCACCAGCAGTGTACAAGAGTTCCCGTTTCTCCACATCCTCGCCAGCAGCTGTTATTCCCCATCTTTTTGATAAAAGCTGTTCTAACTGGGGTGAGATGATACCTCATTGTGGTTTTAATTTGCATTTCTCTGATAATTAGTCATGTTGAGCATTTTTTCGCATGCTTTTTGGCCATTTGTTTGCTTGCTTTTGATAACTGTCTATGAAAATCTTTTGCCCATTTTTAACTTAGATTATTCAGAGTTTTTTTGCTATTGAGTTGTTTGAGCTCCTTGTATGTTCTTGATTATTAATCCTTTGTCAAATAGATAGTTTGCAAATATATTCTCCCATTCTGTGGGTTGTCTCTTTACTTTGTTAATTGTTTCCATTGCTGTGCAGAAGCTTTTTGGCTTGATGTAACCCCATTTGTCTATTTTTACTTTTGTTGCCTATGCTTTTAAAGTCTTATACAATATTTGCTCACACCAATGTCCTGGAGCATTTCCCCAACATTTTCTTCTACTAGTTCCATAGTTTCAGGTCATAGATTAAAGTTTTTAATCCACTTTGATTTGATTTTTGTATATGGTGAGAGATAGGGATCCAGTTTCATTATTCTGTGTATGATTATCCAGTTTTCACAGCACCATTTATTGAAAAGACTGCCCTTTCCCCATTGTATGTTCTTGGCATCTTTGTTGAAAATGAGTTGGCTTTAAATGGGTACATTTATATCTGGGTCTGATATTCTGTTCCATTGTTCTGTGTGTCTGTTTTTATGTCAGTACCATGCTGATTGCGTAAGCTATGTGGTATATTTTGAAATCAGTGTGATCTCCTGCTTTGTTCTTTTTGCTCAAGATTGCTTTGGCTATTTGGGGTCTTTTGTGGTTCCAATTTATTTGAAGATTTTTTTTTTCTATATCTGTGGGGAATGTTGATTGTATTCTAATAGGGATTATATTGAATCTATAAATTGCTTTGAGTGGTATTATCAGTTTAACAATATTAATTCCTTCAATCCATGAGTATGGAATATCCTTCTATTTTTTTATGTCCTCTTCTATTTCTTGTATTGGTGTTTTATAGTTTTCCTCGTATAGATCTTTCACTTTTTTGGTTAAATTGATTCTTAGGTATTTTATATTATTTGAAGCTGTTGTAAATAGAATTGCTTTCTTGATTTCTTTTTCAGATTGCTGTTGGAGTATTAAAATGCTACTGATTTTTATAATCTTGATTTTGTATTGTACAACTTTACTGAATTTGTTTATTACTTCCAACAGTTTTTAGTGGAGTCTTAAGGTTTTTCTAAATACAAGATCGTGTAGTCTGCGTACAAAGCTAATTTGACTTATTCTTGTCCAATTTGAATGCCCTTTATTTCTTTCTCTTGACTAATTGCTCTGGCTAAGACTTCTCGTGTTACGTCGAATAAAAGTGGTGAAAGTGGGCATCCTTGGCTTGTTCCAGATCTTAGAGAAAAGGCTTTCAAGTTTTCCCCATTCAGTATTATTTTGGCTCTGGGTTTGTCATATATGGCCTTTGTTATTTTGAAGTATTTTCTTTCTGTACCCTTCATTGAGGGTTTTTGCAATAAAGCGATGTTGAAATGTATTGAATGCTTTTCAGCATCTGTTGAAATGACATATGTGGTTTCTGTTCTGGCTTCTGTTAATGGACCACATTTTTTGATTATGCATGTTGAACCATCTGTGCATCCTTAGGATGAATCTTACTTGGTCATGATGAATGACCTTTTTAATTTATTTAAAAGGTATTACCAACCCAAATGCCCATCAATGATAGACTAGATATAGAAAATGTGGCACATATACACCATGGAATACTATGCAGCCATAAAAAAGGATGAGTTCATGTCCTTTGCAGGGTCATGGATGAAGCTGGAAACGATCATTCTTAGCAAACAAACACAAGACAGAAAACCAAACGCTGCATATTCTCACTCATAAGTGAGAAAAGAACAATGAGAACACATGGACACAGGGAGGGAACATCACACACCAGGCCTGTCAGGGGGTGGGGGACTAGGGGAGGGATAGCATTAGGAGAAGTACCTAATGTAGATGATGGGTTGATGGGTGCAGCAAACCACCATGGCACATGTATACCTATGTAACAAACCTGTACATTCTGTACATGTATCTCAGAACTTAAAGTATAATAATAATTTTAAAAACACCATGTTGTACACAGTAAACACATACTATTTTTTGTCAATAAAATAAAATAAAATAATTATTTTTTAAAATGAAGAAAAGTTTTGTTGAATTTAGTTTGCTAGTATTTTGTTGAGGAGTTTTACATCTATGTGCATCAATGATATTGGCCTGTAGTTTTCATTTTTTGTTGTGTCTTTGTCTGGTTTTGGTATCAGGGTAATGCTGGCCTTGTAGAATGAATTTGGAAGTATTCCACCCTCTTCAATTTTCTTGAAGAGTTTGCGCAGGAATTGGTATTATTTCTTCTTTAGATGTTTGGTAGAGTTCAGCAGTGAAGCCATTAGGTCCTGGACTTTTCTTTTGTAGAAGACTTTTTATTACAGCTTCTATCTTATTACTTGTTATTGGTTTGTTGAAGTTTTCTATTTCTTCATGGTCCAATCTTGGTAGCTTGTAAGTGTCCAGGAATTTATCCATTTCTTCTAGGTTTTCTAATTATTTGGCATATGATTGTAATGGCTTTCATGATTTCTTGTATTTCTGTGGTCACAATTATGTCCTCTTTTTTGTTTCTGATTTTATTTGTTGGGTCTTCTCTCTTTTTTTCTTAGTCAACCTTAAAGGTCTGTTGATTTTTCTTTGTCTTTTTTAAAAACCAACTTTCCGTTTCATTGATCTTTTGTATTGTTTTTTAGTCTCTGTTTCATTTAGTTTTGCTCTGATCTTTATTCTTTCTTGCCTTCTACTAATTTGGGGTTTGGTTTATTCTTTTCTAGTTCCTTGACATACATCATCACTAGGTTGTTTTTTGAAGTGTTTTTTTTGTGACAGGGTCTCACTTTGTTGCCCAGGCTGGAGTGCAGTGGCAAGATCATGGCTCATTGGAGTCTTGAACTTTTAGACACAAGGAATTCTCTTACCTCAGCCTCCTAATTAGCTGGTACTACAGACGTGTGCCACCATGCCCAGCTGATTTTTAATTTTTTTGTGGAGGCGGTGTCTTACCATGTTTCCCAGGCTGGTTTCAAACTCCTGGGCTGAAATAGTCCTCTGGCTCAGCCTCCCAAAGTGCTGGGATTACAGGCCTGAGCCACCATGCCCAGTCTCAACTTTTTTGATACAGACATTTGTTGCTATAAACTTTCCTCTTAGCACTGTTTTTGCTGTATTCCATAGATTTTGGTACATTATATTTCCCTTTTCATTTGTTTATATAATTTTTTATTTACCATGTTTCCCAGGCTGGTCTCGAACTCCTGGGCTCAAGTAGTCCTCTAGCTCAGCCTCCCAAAGTGCTGGGATTACAGGCATGAGCCACCATGCCGAGCCTCAACTTTAATTTAAATTTAAATTATTTAAAAACTTGTTTAAATAATTTTTTATTTAAACAAATAATTGTTTAAATTATTAATTGCTTCTTAATTGCTTAATGAGAGGATTGCTTGAGGCCACAAGTTTAACACTAGCCTGGGCAACATAGCGAGACCCCATCTCTACAAAAATTTAAAATTATATAGGCATGGTGGTATGTACCTGTAGTTCCAGATATTCAGGAACCTGAGGCAGGAGGATCACTTGAGCCCAGGAGGATAAGGCTGTAGTGAGCTGTGATCATAATATTGTGCTTCAAGTCTGGGTGATAGAACAAGACCCAGTCTCTAAAAAACAAACGAAACAAAGCAAAACACCCACAAAGAAAAAGCTCCAAAAACTTCTACACTTTAACTCTGTCTCTATCGCATTCTGACTTTTAGTTGTCTCAATTTACAAATTTGTATATTGAGTATGTCTTAACAGGTTGCTATAGCTATTCTTTTTGGTAGATTAGTTTTTTAGGCTTCATACTAGAATTATAAGTAGATTGTATACTACAGTTACAGTATTAGAGTATTCTGGGGTTGTCTCTGTATTTAATTTTACCAGTGGGTTTTATATCTTCAAACGTTTTCTTTTTGCACATTAATGAGTTTTTTCCTTTCAAATTAAAGAGCTCCCCTAGCATTTCTTATGAGATGTGCCTGTTTGTGGTAAATTGTTTTAGCTTTTGTTTTTCTGGGAAGGACTTTATCTCTTTTTCATATTTGAAGGATACTTTTGCTGGATAACGTATTCATGTATGGTAGTTTTTTTCTTTTAAACCTTTGAAAATGATAGTCTACTTCCTCTTGGCCTGTATGGTTTCTTTTGAGAAGTCTATTTCTAGATGAATTGGAGTTCCTTTATATGTTATTTGCTTTTCTCTTTCTACTTTTAGGAACCTATCTTTGTCCTTGGCCTTGGAGAGTTTTTTTTTGGATTGAATCTCGTTGGTGTTCTCTGACCTTCCTATACCAGGAAATGTATCTTTCTCAAGTTTTGGAAAGTGTTCTGTTATTATTTCTTTGAATAAACTTTCTACCTCTTACTCTTGCTCAGCTCCCTTTGAACACCAATAATCCTTAGGATCTGTATTTTTTTATATCTTGTAGGCAATTTTTGTTCCTTTTTATTCTTTTGTTATTGTTGTTCTCCTTTGACTGCGTAATTTCAAATAGCTTGTCTTCAAGCTCACTGATTCCTGCCTCTGCTTGATCCATTCTCTTGTTGACATCCACCAGTCAATTTTTTAGGTCAGGAAATAGATTTCTCAATTCCAAGATTTGTTTGACATTTTTTATTATTTCAATCTCTTTGTTAAATTTCTCTGGTATGAGCCAAGCGTGGTGATGTGCACCTGTGGTTCTAACTATGTGGGAGGCTGAGGCAGGAGGATCCCTTGAGCCCAGGTGGTCAAGTCTGCAGTGAGCCATGATTACACCACTGCTTTCAAGCCTGGGCAACAGAATGAGACCCTGTCTCAAAAAAATATTTCAAAAAAAATTTTATGATAATTTTCTGAATTTATTTTGTGTTATCTTGGAGATCACTGAGTTTCCTTGATACCTCAATTTTGAATTCTTGGCCAGAGAGCTTAGGTGTCACTGTCTTGTCAGGATCAGTCAGTGGTTCCTTGCTTTGTCCATTTGAAGAGTTGATGGCTCCCTGTATGCTGTTGTTTCTTGTGGATATATGTCTGTGTCTTTGAAGGATTAGTTATTTATTCCAGTCTTCTCTGTCAGGCTTGTTTTTTGTTCTTTTTGTTTTTTTGAGACAGGGCCTTACTTTGTCACCCAGGCTGTAGTGGACTGGCACGATCTCAACTCACTGCAACCTCCGTTTCCTGGGTTCAGGCGATTCTTCTGCCTCAGCCTCCTAAGTAGCTGGAATTACAGGCACATGCCACCATGCCCGGCTAATTTTTATATTTTCAGTATAGATGGTGTTTCACCATGTTGGCCATGCTAGTGTCGAACTCCTGACCTCAGGTGATCTACCTGCCTCAGCACTGGCCTGGCTTTTTTTTTTTTTTTTTCCCTTCTTTTTTTTTTTTGAGATGGAGTCTCACACTGTCACTCAGACTGGAGTGCAGTGACGCAATTTCAGCTCACTGCAACCTCCGCCTTCCAGGTTCAAGTGATTCTCCTACCTCAGCCTCCTGAGTAGCTGGGACTACAGGTGCCTGCCACCATGCGCAGCTAATTTTTTGTATTTTTAGTAGAGACAAAGTTTCACTATGTTGGCTAGGCTGGTCTTGAATGCCTGACCTCATGATCCACCCAACTCAACCTGCCAAAGTGCTGGGATTACAGGCATGAGCCACCATGCCCAGCCTTGTTTTGGTTTTTATTGGTTATGTTTACTTAGAGATTCTTCAAACTTTATTGAATTTCTTATACTTTTTTTCCTAGGTCACTGTTTCCTTTTTGTCACTAGATGGTGGCACCCCTGCCCATCTGGGTTGGAGGATGTCCCAAAGGGGATATCTCAGCAGTGTGGAAGGGCTGGCTAAGGGTTTGTGCCCAGGGGACCTGTGGAATGTACCTCCTACAGCATGGTGTTACTGAACTACAACTCTGATTTGGTGTCTTTGGCCAAGTAATAGAGAAGAGTTTCCAGGGATGAGGAGGTGCTCCTGCCTCCCCGCTTTGTCTCTGGCTGTCGTCAAGGATAGGTCTCCCTTCAGGTATCCATGATGTTTCCTGTGTGTTGAGGCATGGAACAGGTGTCCTGCCAGATTACTCAAAATAGTAGAGAAGCTGGTTGTCCACCTCAGTCTTACCTTTTTCAGTGTAGAAACCATGAGTTAGGGGAGATTCTCCATGCACCTGATGCCAGGCAGATTGGGGGAAGGGGTGTCACAGATGTGAAAATTTGATTCTTTTACTGTCTGTTTGGAGATTTTTTACTTCTCTGTGGCCCAGGAACTGACTCATCCTTGTATTTGAGTCCTGGGATAGTGCTGATGATAATGTTAGCATTGTATATTTATTTTTTGTCTCCTTTGTGAGTACTGAAGTCAGTTTGCGACTACACCACCATTTTAGAACCAGAAGTTTTCCCAAATATGCAATTATTATTGCCCATGTACAAGTTTCTAAGACCCAGGGCCATGTTTTCCAACATGTTTAAATGTCATTTTTTTCAAATAATATTAATCTTCAAAATGTGATTTTATCTATTTCTAGAATGTGATTTTATCAGAACTCATTAAAGCAAACTCAAGAAAACTATTCAAGGGTAGTCAAAACATGCCAATATGGGAAGTACGACTGGGACATGGAGATGTGTTTCCTTGGAGCTTTGTTTTAGGAATACTTTATATAATTGAGCTGCATATTTGAACTCTGTGAATATGGCAAGTTATATAAATTTAGCTGAAGACATTTTGGGTTAAAATCTGACACATTTTTGTAATTTCTGTAGGAAAAAGCTGTTGCTCATATGAAGATAATGGTCTCAGAGTGTGAATCATCTATGAAGTAAGTCATTAATGAAATTACATCCAGCTTTTTAAGAAATTTTCAGTGAATACAGCTTTATCTGTTGAGTAGCAGTTCAGCAATAGAACATCCCTTTCAATTATCCCATTTTTGCCAATGGCAGCATCATTTTCTCAGTCTCCAGCTTGAAAATATGTTATCCTCTTTAACCTCTCCTTTTCTGTCATCCACATCTAAACAGTTGTGTCTTATTAACTATATTTCTAACATACCTACTTGTTCCTTACTTTTACTATGATTACCCTAGTTGGAGCCTAATCAGTAAAATTTGAATTACTTTAATAGCCAATCTTGAATTTATTCTCCTTCTAAACCTATCTTGAGCACTGTCATAAAATTTTACATTTCACGTCTAGTTTCTCTAGACAGATTATAAGCCACTTCAAGAAAAAAGTCAATTGTTATATTTATTTTACATACCCTTAAGATTTTATATAATAGTGGGGACATAAACATTTAATAAATATTTGCCAGTTGAATCTATGCTTTACTGTTTGTTTTTGTTTTTGAGACAAGATCTCACCCTGTCGCCTAGGCTATAGTGTAGTGGTGCAATCTTGGCTCAAGGCAACCTCAGCCTCCCCAGGCTCAGGTGATCCTTCCACCACAGCCTTCTGAGGAGCTGAGACTACAGGTGTGTGCCACCACACTCAGCTAGTTTTTAAAAATATTTTTGTAGAAACAGGGTCTCCCTGTATTGCCCAGACTGGTCTCAAACTCCTGGGCTCAAGCTGTTAAACTTTTAACACTTGAAAGTTTTCCGTGTTTACTTGACTTTTGGCATAATACTTTTTAAAACTTATTTGCATATAATTAATTATTGGTAGACCGCTAAAATATCTGTTCTACCTAATTAACAGGTATCTTTTTTTAAAATTTTTCCTTTTTTTTTTAATTGCATTTTAGGTTTTGGGGTACATGTGAAGAACATGCAAGATTGTTGCATAGGTACACACATGGCAGTGTGATTTGCTGCCTTTCTCCCCATCACCTATATCTGGCATTTCTCCCCATGCTATCTCTCCCCAACTCCCCA